>JARCZZ010001285.1:19378-31015 GCA_030323915.1 Brotogeris chrysoptera | reverse complement strand
ACCTTAGTTACTAAACTGTTCTTATCTCAACCTGTGGGAGTTGCATTCTTTCGATTCTCCTCCCCATTCCCCTGGGACTGGGGGAAGAAAAAGAGGGGAGTGAGTGAGAAAAACTGCGTGGCTTGGAGGCTTAAACCACGACTATCTTCTTCAAATTTCAACTTGCAATCCACTTAATTTCAGGGGGAACTAGAGGGAAAATCAGATCCTGACTGAATCAAATATCCGGAATTGTGTTGCTCAGTTCTGAGGTACCTTGAATTCCAGGCCATTTTTGAAAATTTAGGTTCTGTGTATAGCAGACTGTATTCATTTGAAGAGTCCATTCATATTTGTAAATCAGTACTTCTGCTCGAAAAATCTACGGACACCTGCAGAAGGAAAGAAGAGCATGTTCATCAGAATGAAATGTTCTGAAGACAAATTAAATTATTACTCAGTTTCATGCAGTTTTAGTATTTTCTGTCCTAAAAATCAAGCTGATAAATATATATACGGCAGTATAAGATCTGTGTACCATCTCACAGTGAAAATTATGGGCATTCATCAACTCTGTGGTATATAAATTAAAAAAATAAGACAGTGAAGTACTGAAAGATGTTTTTTATGTCACATGAATAAAAGCAAGAATTGACAAGGAAGTCAGGAATAAAAACCACTGAAATATGAGAAGAAAATGCAGCAGAGTAATTTCAATTAAATTCAAGTGATCAGCAAATCTCATATGCAGTTTTTAAAAATTTCATGGATAGATACTTTGGTGAGTTATTAAAAGGCTCAAAACCTTTTCCTGACAAAGGAATATTTGGAGACTAGCCATCTAATAGCAAACAGACATGGATAAATAAGCTCTACCCTTTAAATCCAAACACTCTCTCTAAGTGTGTGGAGATACCATAGGAAGCTCCTGAGAATACCGTACGTGTTTTGGATCACATAACAACTAAATGACTTCTAACTGTGGTTATACTGGAATATGTGTCTTTCTAAAGGTTGTATGTTAATACGTAGGATAAAAGTTAAACAGTTAGTGAACTGAGCAAAAAAAGAACCTTATTACTATTTATTAGTCTTTAGTACTGTGTATATTTTATATAGCCTCATCTCAGTCTAAACAAACACTACAGTTTCCTCATGAAGGGCACGGTGGGATGTCGTGTTAGAACAGGTTGTTTTATATATATCTGTGTTAAACAAAGGCCAGATAAATATGCATTGCACTTGGAAGAAAATTAGGAAATACCTAAGGTGTTTTAAAACTTGTAGAAGGCAACTGCTGTTCTTCCGCATACAAAAATTTTACTTTTAAAAATTAAGAACAGTTTTACAGAGCTGGAATAGGGGCCCAATATACTATACCATGCAAGAGACAGACTAACATTCACACCCACCAAAATAGTGAACCAGAAGTTAGGGCACAGGCCCAGAATTTGAAGCTTGTTAATACAGGGAGTGCGTTAACTAATACATTAGCTTTTCCATCTTGTGTTGGGGAACTTATCCCCAGGACAATCTATCTAAGCCTATGAATTGCCAAAAAATATACCGGTTTCAAAAGAGGAAAAAAATATACGTGACTTTTTTGTTGGCTTTATGGATAATGAATTAAGAGCATGTTATCAACTAATAGGATAGGACCTAGCTAACTTGGGATAATATTAACAATCAGAAATAGTGCTTTCTGTGGAGCGTCCATAAGGAATGGGAAACACAGACGCTACAAGATGAATTAGCCAAATGTAAATTTGCATGAACAAAATTCCTTCAGACTTCTCTTTAAAGCTTCTTCATCCCTTCTTGGTTCGCTTTAGCACAGTCTTCTTCTATGAAACATTCTTATCCAACATTCAAAATAATCTTGTTAGCATCATGGTCTTAAGGGATGAACATTAATTATAACATTTACATTTCACGCTAAACATAGAAAGACTCATTCATATAAAATAAAATCCTTCACATGCACCCTCATATATACACACAGAGATTTTACGCGACAGATGCAAAAAAAGACATAACAATGTTTTAACAAAACAATTACTTAAATACAAATTATGCCCCTGCCTGCATTTCCTAAAGTCTATCCATTGCACTGAGCAGCTCTTCCTGAAAAGGCTTACCTGGAAATATAAATTTAATTTCTGCTTTTTCTACTTCATCACCTGCTCTGTGGCTCTGGCCTTCTGTTGTGTTTCTGTTTAGAGAGTAAAAACACTTCTGCTTTGGTGTTTCTCCCCATTTAATGCTGTTCATAGCAGGGTATGGGGATTGCATAATTGAAAAGCCTTAGCCACTTAAAATGTGGCTGTCAGCAGCAGTTGCTAAGAAACTACAACTTAACTGCTTTCAAATACAGTTTTACAAAAGTGCAATTGCCCACACCTGCTATTATTATTTATATGAGCTAATGAGTAATTCCTTCTTCACCATACTGGACACGTCCTCTCTTACCTCCCATTGCACTAAGCTCCTTTCCAGCAACTTGTGAGATCATTTCTCATCTCACTCAAATAAACGTTTTAAACCACCCCCATATCCCAAATATTGCCCAGGCAGGGAAACGTGTCACAAAATACCTCCGTGTGGCTCAGCATGAGACAGTGGATAAATGCCCAGCTGGTCACTGCCACTTGCAAAACCAGTGTCATCAGACAGAGCCTCCAAAGAAAATTTACACCAAGAGAGACTGCAAAGCCAAACAGGAGGTAGATGTGCATTTTTTAATTGGAAAAAAAAAATGTTTATGCAGTAATAAATTATTTAGCAAAAAAGTAAGTATATCATTTAGTAACTCAGCTTCTAGTAAGCCAGCCTCCAATGTTTTGTTAGATGAACAAACAAAATGCCAGTGATAAGGAATATACACACAAGAGGAGTGGGTGTCTCTTGAGTGGAAAACTTTTGTCTTTATATCTTCTATCATGTACACATCTATTGGTGCCTCTTGAATAACAAGGGCATCTTTTATAGTATCTCAGCTGTATTCCACATCAGCGCAAACCATTCTGTTTCCTAAGTAATTTCAACCATGTGAATTAGATGCTTTATTCTTTCTTGCTTCCTGGAGATGAATGCAGACATCTTCTAGCCAGTAAATCAGGGACTTGAAGAGAGGAAGCTTTAGCCAGATGATGGGATTAAACAATTAAAAAGCAAAGAATTTGTAAAGCATGATGCCTGCCCTTTCTACGCCATGGGAGGTGAACTAGTATGCAGCAATAAAGGAGAGAAAGGGGATACAACCTTAATAAGAAAAGCAGGGCACCTCTCCACAGGTGGGAAAGGCCAGGCTCACTTCTTTCCTTTCATTCTGCTTCTGCTCAGAGCTAACTAGGCACAAACCGACAAACAAGCTCTGCAGGGAGTCAGATGTACCAGCTCTAGTCCAGGTGAGTGTTAAACAGCTGAAAGTTTTCTGAAGAGGCCCTTGCTTGCACCTGAAGATTCAGAAATAGTGGAAATGGGACTTACATATGGCCCCAGTCATTCACATAGGTTCACACAAAATAGAGAATGTGAAAACAAAGAGAAAAGGGAAAGGGAGAAAAACTAAATCTTACCTAATACATACCTACACACTCAGATCTGAAACATTCACAAACTCTGTGAAAAGATATATTCTAATGCAAATATTGATGTAAACCGATCTTGTTAGTCACTGAACCCCTAGTCATTTGAGTTAAAGTACTTGTTTTAACACTCAGCGTGCTATCAGGGTACAAATACTTGTCTCACTGCTGAACTTAGATGTTTGCTCCTCATGTATATAAGTTCCTGGCACCACAATGTTCAATGCTTCGGCCTATCTGTATGATGGTGGGATGATGCGTACTGCATGAGAATGCAGAGGTAAATAACATGATTTGTAGCTGCATGTGATACCTAATGACAAAGAAAACTCTGGGAACAGTATAACAAACAGATGAGGTTATTTGTAAATCTCTCATTTTCTGGTTTTCACTTCCCAAATACATAATAAAACGTGGCTATGTTTTCTTGCATGAAAATGACAGTAAGTTTTAAAAAAGTAAATTCTGTATCAAAAGATATCATTGTGCAGCTATTTGTAAAAACAAATATGCATTTTCTTGCCTAAAAGAAAATCTCTGGAGTCTACAGTTTCTTTCAAATAGTTTTACCTTCATTGCCAAATATTTTGACATTTCTAGATGACTTAATATATTGTAAGGATATATTTCAGCAGAATTTCAACGTCTACTACATAACTGCAGCAAACTAACCTCAGGATTTTGACAAGTTCATTCTTTTTTCTTTTGCATAACATCACGAAGAAGCTCTGTTTTAGAGAGGCATGGGGATAACAAGCCTGAATTACAATTTCTGAAGATGTCATTTGAATGACCACCTTTAGGCACGCAGTCTGCCACAGCATGCCCCAAATTGCCCAGGAGGCTTGTTGAGGCATTAAAGTGCCAGAGGAGGTGCATGTCACAGGGACCACTAAGTGTTTCCAACGTCCTCCTGGGTCCAGACACACATTATCATTCATGTTCTGAATACGCCATGAAAGCATTGTATTGAATGACATTTTTATAACAAATGTGTCAATCGGGATATGATGTTAGTTAAGCTTTAGGGTGTGCTTTTAAAAGTATTACGAAGGAAACGGAGGCAGAAGACCACACAGCTCCCAGGTGCATTCCTGTATATCCAGACATATCCAGCTTTTTTAAAATTGTTTTACTTGTGTGAAATTTCTTCTGCTTTACTTTTGGATGGATTAGAAATTCATTTGTCATCACACCCTCTTTGCCACCTGAAGCAGAGACCATAAACCACACAACCAATAAATCTACGGATTCAAACTGTAGCCCTTGGCTGCCACCTAAAGGTTTCATATACTTCTTTAGAAGGGTACCATCAAGACTCCGTTCCAGTGTTTGGAATGGAAAAATGCTTGCCTAGTTATTGTTACAGACAGCTTCTACATTCCCTGTTGCTGAGAGAGATTAAAAGGAGGGGATAAAATTGCTCTGGATTAAAAAAAAAAAAAAAATGGAAAGGAAAAAACACAAACATATTGAGCCAAGGGTGCTCCAGAAAGAACAATTCCTTCTTTCTGCCTACCCTTTGGATTTGAAAGCTAATAAAAAAACTAAGGGAAAAAATAGTATATGTTACTTGCAGAAGGAGCCAGTATGCCCAGCCACTGTTTGAGTAATTCAACAGGAGCTGCAGGCAGGTTGTGTAGGTCTTATGCTCTCCACTGAGGAGAGATTGATCTCTCTAAGCACTCTTCACAACTCAAGCTACTTGAGATATCTAGAGCTTAGATGGCAAAGAAAATCCTGGCCACTGACTCCTTTTTGCACCAGCAGGCAGAATTCTGCCTCAACTCTCTATCTAGGTTCAACTATCATTTATTTTCATCAATTAACTCAAAATCATCGCTTCTTATTCACGGTGTCTGTACTAGGTAGGCAATTTATAGGTATTTTGGATCTATTATAAAATGTTCTATTTCAATAAGGTATCAGTTTTACATAGTGAAATCATATGTTGGGAAAACTTTTTCTAATGTAAGTATGTATCTAGAATCCATAACATTATAACAGCAAATTATACAGTTTTCTCCTTATACAAGTGGATCTCATAAAAAAATTTGGGTAGGCTATAGAATACAGAATGAGAATCTGAATAAGGAGAAAGAGGGTGATCTGAAGTGATATGGCCGCAAAGTACAAATGTAAAACTACCAGAGAATCAACCTATAATTTGAAATGAAGTTGTACTCAACTTTTAGTGTTAGAGTAACAGAATTGCACATGCTTTTTGTCTTTTCCATGATATGTTCATCATATATGTCTTACATTCTGGAGCACAAAAAGCAATCAACAGAACAAATTAAGTAGGAGATATTCCAAGAGAGAAAAAAACTATACTATCATAGTCTCAAAGAATTTCTGGATAACAAAGAACTGTATTTCTGCTTTGGTTTTGCAGCTTAATCATGATTTACACATCCAGCTCCATTTTCGCTCTCCACAGGATCTGTTCTGGTTTATTTTTGGTTTACCCTCTCCTCCTACAGGAATGACAACTCTCATGTTCTTAAAGGGAAGTGGATAGACCAACTGACAATGATGCACTAAAAAATAAACCAAGAGACTACAGAGAACTAGTGGTTTCCACCCACACATGGGAAGAAGCTTAGTGACAGCATCATTTTGGCCCACATTGTGAAAATGAAAACAAATAATCAGTAAACTCAAAACTGTGTGTTTTCAAGCTGTGACTATAGTATATTTGCAGTATTCCCTGGGAGACCGTTAATGGCTAAGAGCAAAAGAACTAGTCATTCTCTTTTGTCCTTTTGAGTGGTCCATGCATCTATGTCTTCTGTGGCACACACAGTTACATTCGAGTTCAATACCTTGAACAGATCTCTTTGAGATTGTAACCTTCCATGGCAGCTATTACTATGACGGTTTGTGCATAGGTAAGGCACATATTGCTGTTATTTGTACCACTTATGGTGCTGGCTGTTCTCTCTTTTACTTCAGTCTTGCACCTGTACTTTTCTTCTGAGTAAGGTGAAATTTCAGTTTAATTTGATGTAATGCAATCCTTACTTGTTTCAGAGTCAGCCAGGACACATCTCTTACAAATTAACAATTTTATGTTCCATTTTCTTCCAAGTACAAGTTATACAGCTTTGTTACTTACCTGTAGAAATCTGGACACTTAGAAGACTGATAGAATTTAAATTGAGAAAGAATTATAACAATCATCTTTTCTGTCCCCCCAATGTCATATAGGCTATAAAACTTCACCCAGCAATTTCTCCAGGAACCTTAATACTTCTGTGTAATATATAGTTTATCTTCTATACAACCACTGGGTCTTGAATTAAAGACCACCCATGATGAAAAATGGTGCCAAAGAAGAAGTCTAATTAGAAGCAGTTTTTTTCAAACACAATAAGGCTTACTAAATTATTTTGCAACCTCTATTTCCCCCCACCTTCCAATGTTCATTAGCGTGTCATGTCACACAAGGATTATTTGCTGGTACAGAATCACATTAACTAAATTTTAAAGGAACAAATTTCTGGTTTGGCTGTAGCTTAATTATGCAAAACGTTTTCTATTTGAGATAAAAAGATAAGGTCTGGCAAATCCTAAGGTAGCTCTGTACTCTTATCAAGTATATGCTTACAGTGTGACCTTAGTTTTAGTCCTCAGTTTATTCTGACTCCTTAAATACCATTGAACTATTCCATTACTTCTAGATTGTCTCAATTCAGGCTAGAAGTGTTTGTTCCAAACAAAGTAGTGTCTGCTCCTTAGCAATACATAAATCCCATAGTTCCTCTCATGCCTTACCCTGACTTCAGTTAACAGTTAGTACCTGATGCTTCAGCAAAGGTAGAAATCATCTTTAAAGGACTTCATCATTATGTGGCTGGAGGGAAATTTCTCTGCAGCCCCAGAGAGTGGCTGGTTCTTGTTCTGAAGCATGAAAGCCTACCTCCTTTATGAACTTTTATCCTGGCTAGTGTAAAGGCACATAAAATTGTATAAGTATCTAATCTACTTTTAAATCCTACAAAGTTCTTATCTGAAGCCACTGAATTCCACAAGTTAATTATACATTATTTTTAAAAGAATCTTACTTTTATTATAGCATAAAGGAAAACCTAATAACTACAGCTTTACTGGATCCTGGAATTAGACAAGAGAAGGTTTATTTATATGAATAAAAAAAAAAAAATCAGAAGTAGAGATATCTTTCAGAAGTAGGGATGAAGTCATGTGAGGTGCTGCCCAAGCATACATGCTCCTATGCCAAAATGATAACAATCTAAGAATTAGCAGAATGTGAGGAGACATATATATATACACATAGTTGAAACAGTTACAAAAATCAGCAAGTAATGTGGGTTTTATTATTTCTAAATGTCCCCATCTGCCTCCATTCTTTCTCAATTTCACCATTAAACATTTCTTGATTTATTTTAGCTGTCACATTAGCAGTGAATCTTGAGCAGCAATCTGGTGAGAAAGGAGAGGGAATATGCAGCTAAATACCCTAGAGAGGACATCCTGACTGTAATGTGCACACCACCTTTCAAGACTGAGGACAAGAGCAAATGAAATCCAATCAGGCAGGCTCAAAACCTTTGATAATTCTGGAAAACATACCTTCCCTGTCCCTGTTCCCCACCCCTTTCACTTCCCCGCCTCTGCCATACACACCCGGAGTTTGCCTGTGGGATTTTTCCACCCACGCTCTAGATTGAGCAGCGATGGACAGGAGAAATCATTTGTACTCATCAATCACCCAGTTACAAACTTCTACCTTTAACTGTAGGATACTTCTGAGCCTTATCTATAGAGGATATACTGTGCTAAAAATAAACTTTAATTTCTGTTAAGCAGTACTTGCGCTCTTTCTAAAACCACAATTTAACTTTCTCTTTCAACCTCTAACACTTAAATTTCCTCAATAATTTCTCAGGAGGAATTTTAATCTTAAAGAAGTCCAAAGAAATACTTCCTGCTATTTCTCCACTATATTCTACTTTTTTCTTTCTACCAGCTCCTTGTAAAACATTACATAGGAAACCTCAGGGAAATATGAGTGAGCTAATGGTGACAGGGGCTTACCTGGGAATTTTCTCTGAAAACTTTCCAAAATGTTGTCAGGCCTGCTGTATTATTATTGAATATTTCATCTTCCCCTTTGGTATCCCAATATCTTAAATCCTGGGGTCAGAGAAGGGGTAAAATCATCATGGAAAGAGGATGAGGGAGAAATTGCAGCGCTGCTTGAGATAGCTGCAGAAGCAGCAACCATGACCTTAGAACTCCATTAGGCAAGTGAGAGAAGCAGAGAGGGGGTAGATGGAGAAAGCAAGAGGCCTGTAAAGTATCTGAGGATCCATCAAAAGTGACTGAGGGAAAAAAGTAATTAAAAAAAATATGAAAAGAATTAAAAAAAAAAAAAAATCAGGTGAGGATGGAGGCAGATTGAGAGTAATAAAAAAAAGGGGGGGGAGGAAAACCTAAATTTTGAGGAAGAAAAGAATTCAAAAACCCTGATGTGTAACACAGTCACTTGATTGGTACCAAGCCGGCTCTCAGCAGTAACTGGAGATTGCATACCTTTTTCAAGTACCAGGAAGAAAGGTAGGAGATAGGCAATAAGAACAGAAAAAAATGGGTGGAGGTAAAAGAAAGAAAAACACATGGAGTGCCAGTGTACTGTGGATAGTTTCAGCTTGCAATAACACAAAAAAATAGCACCATGTCCTGGGTTCAGCAGCAGCAGTCATTTTTCCCCTTCTTGGTAACTGGTGCAGCACTGTTTTTGATTTTGGGCCTGGGAACAGCACTGATAACAGCAGTGTTTTCAGTTACTGCTGGGTAATGTTTTGGTCTGACCAAGGACTTTCTGAGTCTCATGCTATGCCAGGGAGAAGGGGAAGCCGGGAGGCAGTGGAGGCAGAACACACCTGACCCAAACTGACCAAAGAGGTATTCCATACCACAGCACGTTATGCCCAGGATGCAAAAATGAGGGCAGAGACCCGGAAGAGGTTGGGGTTCGCTGCTGAGTTGGGAGTGGTATCAGGTGGTGAGCAGTTGTATTCTCTTTCCTTGTATTTCTCTTGTATTATTAGTGGTAGTGGCAGTAGTGATTTGTGTTACACCTTGGTTACTAAACTGTTCTTATCTCAACCTGTGGGAGTTGCATTCTTTTGATTCTCCTGCCCATCTCCCCGGGAGCTGGGGGGGGAAGAAAGAGGGGAGAGTGAGTGAGAAAACTGTGTGGCTGAGAGGCTTAAACCGTGACACACCATAAAAAAGTGTATGACTCTTGCTGAACTTCACAGTGGCTGTTGCTCATCTGTAGAAAAGAAAATGCTACTTGATTATGTTCACAAATGTTCTTTGAAATAAATATTTTCAGAGGATTTCAGCAGCCTTAGTGTCTGTGGATCTACACCTACATCTATCAAGAGGAAACCTGGCCTTCACCCATTCTTCATGGAGCTGGAAAACCACACAGTGAGCATCAAAACTGTAATGACTGTTTTGGTGTGGGCTGCAGTCCTTTGTGAATATAAAATATAAAATATAAAACTAAGTAAAACGATAAGCTCTTCGTATTCTGGTATTCATTGAAGGAAAACAGGAAAGATTGCAACATGAAGTCTAGTCTACAGTCCATCAGGCAAAAGTTCCACTGAAATAAGGTTAATGAAATAACTTATCTGGCCTACTGCTTTTCTAATACTTCTTCCAGAAATGAAGTTGCAGTGTCTGTAAATCTGTGATATAAGATCTAGAAAATATTAATGATTGCATTTAGAAGAACCCCAGATAAATTTTGTACTTTAAAGACAGGCCATAGGGGAGCTCTTCTGTCTGAAGTCAGAAAAACTCTCCAAGCATACCACAGGTTTATTTGTCAAAAGGGAGAAAACACTTCTATCTGAAATACGAGTTCCATCACATGAAAAATCATAGTAGAAGTACTGAAAAATCCTAGTGAACAGCGTTATTTAAAATTCTGCATGTGACAACAATTAAATTGTTCTTCTTTCAGAATACATCTGTTCCCTGCATATACTGCAGGGTTTTTTTCAGTAAATACTTCCAGAAAGAGCATTTCAATAAACAAACCTAAGCTTTGGCCACTTGTTACAATACATGCTTTTATGCTTTTGAGCATCTTATTTGAATTATACAGATAATTTCTTATGCTTATTTGTCTCGAGGAAAATCACCCTACTTTTTCCTAAACAGAGGACAAGGATACCTTCACTGAGACCCCCTCAATGCTAAGTTACAGATCAGCTGTCTGAACCACAGATGTCAGAGGAAACGAGTGTTTGTATAAAGCTTAAAGCATTGGTTTTGACCTAGTAAACCCTAAACAGACTGATACCTTCTTAACTGAGAAGCCACTGCTGTCTCCGCGTCAACTGCATGCTAACCGTTCCGGTTGAGAGTACACCTGTACTGCAATATTTCTTCTCACAAGGTTGTGAAATGTCTCAGGTTTATTCTCATAACACACACTTTCTCAGTGGGCTTCTGGCAAGCACTAAAGCACAGAAGATCAAGATCTGGGATTCCTAGAGGACTACATATTCTGGTTTTAATACACAAATTTTGGAATACAATTGGTTATATAAGAAAGGAAGAGAAGTGTACTGCTGAGTTTTGCAATTCTTTACAGGAAAGCAGAAAGGAGGGAATATTGCTGCACTTAGATGGGGGGGGGAGAAATCATTTTATAGTTAAACCCATTCAAATAAATTGTGAATAAAAACAACAGACGCAGTATACACAAGTCACTAGACTGAGCGTATGGAAAACAGGTGTTATTCCACCTGTCTCTGCATAACATTGGCCAAACTGTTAGTGTTAAGAAGGTAGATGTAAGAAGAAATGTTGCCTGATTGTTTCATGCAGGCCTACTGAAGTCGCTGAACTTACAAACCCAAACAAGATTACTGAGCCCACAGGAAATACCCTTGTGAAACCAATGGAAACTTTCATGAAAAACTCTAGAGTATCAGTCATAGAATAGAATCATAGAATCATAGAATAGTTAGGGTTGGAAAGGACCTTAAGATCATCTAGTTTCAACCCCCCTGCCATGGGC
>JARCZZ010001285.1:0-14612 GCA_030323915.1 Brotogeris chrysoptera | reverse complement strand
GCCGCTCCTCCCCCCGCTCCGCCGCCGCCGCCCCCGCGGGGGCCGGGACTGAGCGCGCCGCGGCGCCGAGACGCGGCCCCGAGGAGAGGGAGACGGAGCGGGACCGGTGCCGGCCGCGGCGCACGATGTGGGTGCCGCTGTTGGCGTGCCTCACCGCGGGGATCATCTCGCTGCCCAAATGTCAACGCGGCCCCGGACCCCTCCTAGGAGCGGCCCGGCTGCTGGCGGCTGTGCCGGGACTCTGCCAGCGCCGTAAGTTGCCGAGCCCATCGGGCTGCTCGCTGTGTCTGCGGTTGGTCGGGGTTGTGGTTGGGGTTGGTTTCCACGCGGGGGCCGTGCGCGGGGTGCGGGCCGTGCTCGGGCTCGGCGCCTGTCCTCGGGGCGCAGCCCTGGCAGCCGGGGCTGCCCGGTGCCGCGGCACGCACTGCCCCGGCGGGGCGGAGAGGAGCGGGGCGGAGGGTACCTGCGGGGAGAGCCAGGCTGGAGCGGCCGGCCCCTGCCCAAGCGTCACGCTGCTTGAGTACTGGTAGTGCGAGCCCGTGATCTAATGGTACGTACCGGGGGCGTCCAGCCTTGGCGGAGCCGTGGCAGCTCCCCGAGAGCTGGTCCTGAAGTGCCCGATCACCCTCTGGAAGCCTCCGAGAGGCAGCATTCAGGACCCCCGGGGGATCACAAGCTGCGGATGGACCATTCTTAGGGATGAAAGCACTCGTGTTTATATCTTTTATATGGCATTTAGTGGTGGGGTTTAAAATGGATAGAGCTATAGGGAGGCGGTCTTCTCGTTTCCTTGGGTAACGCGTATGCTGACAACTCCCGAGAGCTGTGGTATGATGGTTGCAAAGGCTCTGGTATATTTGGGTAACCCCTCAGGTTGCCGAAGGGCTTTCGCAACCCCTGGGCATCAGCTGTGATGCATGCAGGCTGAGAGGAGTTTGTGCAAATCTACCTTATATCATGCAGCATTTAATCAGACAGAGCTACCAGGTTAGTCATATACTTCATAAAGAATCAGAAAAGCGCATCAAGTTGTCAGTCGCTTTTCCTTATTTTTTTCGCATCTTGTGGAATAATTGAGTATTCCAAGTTTAAGCCTGGAGTTAATTTAGAATGTTAACATGTAACCTCTAAAAATAAGACTTACAATGGGAACAGTCTATTAGTCTTAAGTTCTTTATTGCATTTGTGACAAATTCATGCCTAATTCAGTAGGATTTGCCCAGTGCTATTAAAAACAATGGAATAATTTGTTAACTTTCATAGGCTAATTTGGTTTACTTTTTTTGCTTCATATTTTGGATTCAAAACCAAACTAAATGTCAATAGGAAAAATAAAATATAACATTATTAAATTTCTTATGAAACATGGCATCTTGTGTTTGGAATCCCAGATTCTTTTTTATGCAGTGTAATTGAGTTGAAAGAGTAATTGAAACTTTATGGAGAGGATGATTCTGTGCCTGAGTGGGGTGTTGTGCTTTCTCATGGGCATCACTCCTGGATGCACACTAGTGCAAGAAATGCATTGGAAGAGAATGCCATAAGGGAAGATGGTGCATGGTACTCTTGTGCCACCAGATGCTTGCTCTCTCTGTTGTGCTTGATAGCGAAAGTAGACACAGGTTATAGGTCATGAGTTACGTGTTTAATGTGACAACAGCTCGCAGATTGGGTAGAGTGTAACTCAGACCTTGTTTTTTGCTCTTCATTTGAAACCTCTGCTAATTCATGAAAGCTGAAAGTCACACTGAATTCTTTCCTTCATACATAATCACTTCACAGACTAGAGCCACATTTAAAGCAAGAAGAGGATTTGGTTTGTGTTTCTGTGAATGAACACGAGGTTTTTTCATTGTTATTGTTGTTATCGTGTGCTTTTTACTTCTGGTTGTGGTAGCTCTCTCAGCCACTGCAGCACCACCTGTACTGTTTAATCTTCTGCAGGCTGCTCAGAGAGAGACTCTGCGCAGCAGCTCCATGTGCAGCTATTTGTCAGCACAGCTTCGTTGAAGCAGCCACTCCTCTTTGCTTCTGCGCTGACAGTGCCTGGGCATGGGGAAGAACATCTTGTTGTTCCCATGCCATCAGCAAGTTCAGTTTATTTATGTGCCGAGTTGGCAGAACCTGCGCATCTGTTGCATTAAATCTCCAGTTCTAAAAGAGACTGGAATTAGTATTAAATGTACATGGAATTCATGTTTATTCATTCTTGTTGGAACATTTATGGCTCTTCTAATTGAAAAAATGAATGGTTTGATGCTACCTGAGGTATGTGTTCTGCTAACCACAGTTTGAGATGCCAGTTACTGCTCGGGAATAAGTAAAGGTAGAACTTGGCCCTGATCTTGGAGTTATGAGGAGCACAGAAGGAAATCTCACAACACTGTAAAGTTGCAAGTTGTAAATTAAGGGTTCTGGAAGCTCAGATAAAAAACTTAGTGTTGCCGCCTTCGACAAAGGGTCCCTTGTTCAATATGTCTGACTAAAGGAAATTTGCAGGTCACTAAGCCAACTATAACAAATACCTGGCAAGAACTGAGGTAGTTCTATAGTGATTTATACAGATCCCAAATTTATATTTGCGTGCTAAAACCTTACAAACTCCTAAGGATGCAAAACAGTGAACTTAGTAAGAGCTGGATTCTACAGTAAGAGCACATGTATGCATTATGTTAACCAGTTGTGTAAATGCTCATTTCACTGCGGACAGTTAGTTCCCTTGCCTTGCTCAGAAACCAAACTGTTGAAACTCCTTAGTTTTTATCTACTGTATAAGCACATGGGATATGTTGGGCTTAAATACTGAGCAGTGACTCATTAGTCAAGGTTAACAGAGGACATTGTTTCAAATCTCAGCAATGTCTCAAAACCAGTTTCTATGTACATTAAAATTTGAAAAATTAGGTATTTGGTGCTTTCAGAATTATCTAGCTGGTCATTCCTGTATGAAGCTCAGGTAAACAATTTACTTGCGATGTGCACACAGGGACAGGCTGGTGTGAACATCTATCCCTAATTTAAGAGTTGGTGAGCAGTCACACAACAATTCTCTTACCAGTCGTGGCTGACAAGTCTCTTGACCTTTTCAAAGTTGATATTTTCAGTCTTCTTCAGAGCGTCATTTGGTACAACTGTTCAGTGGGTTTGGGGAAGGAGAGGATCTGTGACCGTAGCAGGGGCAACTGTTCACTGATTTATTCCCAACAGCATGACTTCTAATGCCGAACAGATTCATCAGTGTTGGTTGTCTTATCTGGCCCTTTGGTGTTTTGCCAGTCTTGTCACCTGACTTTCTCATGTGTGTTCCCTCTAGTTAGAAAGTTTCATAAGTCATTACTGTGTTACTTCTCAAGGGAATAGGGAAAGTCAGTCAAAGGAAGAACTTTTTGAAGAGAGGTGGTCCGGAAATGTCCCTGCACGCACATAAAAAAAGTCTGAAATAAATGATACATTATTATGGCTTTAACTGGTGTTTGTTGATTTCCCTTCTGTGCTGGCCCATTTCCTTCTGGGGCTCAGTGGAAGAAACTGCATTGCATGGGATACTCAGCACTGAGACAGTTATGCTTTTCCTAAGGCTAAAAAGCAATCCAAGAAAAAAAGAAAACCCATTTTTAATTTCCTGAGCCTGCATGGGTGATGTGCTCCTGAGTGGTATTGGACCATCTTCAGGAAAGCCAACCTGGGTGTTTGAGAGGGCTGTAGGTTGCAGTTCTAAGGAATAGCGCGGGGGAGGTTTGTTTATATGCACATTGCCCAAGGACCACATTATGGCAATGGTATGCATAAATTTGCTTTGCAGATTGGACACTTCTCATAATCTGTTGCAATTTCATGTCTTTTCAGGGGGGTTTATGTGGTAATTTATTGGGTTTTTAATTTTATGGGTTTTGCAGGTTGAATGATGCTGGTGATTGCATGTATAGTATTTACAATGTTCCCATGCTAAAGATGTTTGCCATGGGGTGACACTGGGAAAAGAGAGGAGATGGGCAGTTTGCCAAGTAGAAGAGCAATACCTGTACTTCTGGTGCTTTGGGGAGTTTTTGTCTCTATGTCATTGAGGTCATGCTGTTGCTAAAGGAATTTGTGAAGGCAGCCTGAAGATTGTATGTAGTAGGAATTCTCCATATGGAAGTTTGAGGAGGCAGTAGTTTCTTTTCTGGTCCTTAAACTTTCAAGGGCTGGAACTACAATGACTGAGTAAGCAGGAATGATACTCCAACAGTTAACAGACCTGAATGAATAAATTTGATTTTGCATTAAAGTACAGTCTAAGTCTAATTTACCTCCCCTCCCCAGAGCATCAGAAAGATGTCATAATGTGAGCTTTAGGGAAGCTTTAGAAATTATCCATCAAGTAAACCCTCATCTGGTTGTATGTTCAACAAGAGGATATTAAAATGTCAGATTATAATCTCCCTTATACTTCACAAAGTGTATAAATACTGGTTACATTTTTTAATTCCCTAGAAAGAATTCATGATGACATATCCGTGCTAATTGTGTCTTGAATTTGGGACAATTTGTAGGAGGTATGAGAAGAGAAATGTAAAATATTATATTTACAAATTGTGTAAATTGACATGGGCTGCTGATATTTATCAAGACTTACTCAGAAAGTCAGATTGATCATCACTGTCTTTGTGAGTAAGTCCTTTATTGGGAGCTTGGCATCTCAGTTCTTTAGAATAGACCTGATATAAGAAAGATTAACATTATCACACAAATAAAATCTACACTACATGCAATAATTATTTATCGCCAATGTACATTTTAAAAACTGCATGTTGTTAAACCATACTTTTGTAGTATTGGGATAGGTGTATTGTAAGCAGCGATCAGGATTTAATTAGTTCTGTCATGGTAAGAAGGACAAGTGGAGTGACTTTGTGTCCTGAGCTTTAAAGTTTGCTCAGTGTTCTTAAAATACATTAATGACACTAAAATTATATGTTACATATACAAGACATACATGAACTATCCTGTGTTTTGACTGTAACTGGTAGGGCAGATGTCTTGGTATTAATCTGGTTTCTCAAGTTGAACGTACTAAAACCAAAATTCCAGGGAGATGTATCAATTCCTTTGTGTTAGTAAACTTTTTGTGTTCGGATTTGGTTTTTGGGTTTTTTTGTTTGGGTTTTTTTTAACCAAATTCTCACAGCTCCGGTGTTTCTTTTTCTATTTATATCCTCCTTTCAAGCAAAATATTTCTCCAAAGCTCTAGTATGTGTCCATTACTAATTGCTGACTTCTGTTTAACCAGTGGAAAGATGTAATACTTCTTTCTGTTCTGCTTAAATACACATATTTTATGATGGACAAAGTAGAATATGGTCTGTTATTCCTTCTTAAGCACTCAAACTTTATTAAAAGATAATTAGTTTTTTTCTTTTGGCAGTTTGCATAAATGGACTTGAGCTATTTAGTTTAGCTTTTGGGAAGGAAGTAGAGCTCTAATGAATTAGTTCACTGTCCAGTGTAATAGAACCTTTCTTCAAGAAGAAAAGTATGCTGCTTGCCAGCCGTTCAGGATTTTCCCTTGTTCTGGTGACAGAACAAGAATAACCCCTTGAGCAAAATCTAAGTGTTTCAGGATGATCAGAATTTACAGCATTAGAAAGCTGCCAAAAAAGCAGCTTCTAACTGAGGCTGTATTTGCCTAAATTGAAAAGTTTGCAAAGCTCATAGTTGACTTTTTTCTTCATATGTTTCTATGCTTCCCATGACTTCATTGTTATATGCCCACAGTGACTTCTTTCTGCTACTACCCATGGTGTCAGTAATGAGTCTGAAGTATTTGTAATTATCGGAAGTTACTAAGACAGAGATCTTAACTACAGTTATTGGAGGAATAAAATCCTGTAGCTTTAGGCAGGTGGAATGATGTTCCTGGAGGCTCGAGTTTTATTTTTCTTCAGGCCCTGTCTCTGTTCACTGTCTTGAGAGTTAAGTTGTTAGCAGCTGTATTTCATTGGGCTCAGATCTTGAAAACTTAAGTATTTTTGGTATTTTGCTGTTGTTGTAGCTGTGTTATGAACACAGCTGCATGATGTATGGTGGCATCACAAAAGTAATCCAAGCCTTATTAAACCAGTCACTGCCTTTTCCAAAATAAATTCTGTTCCTTGTCGGTGTTCAAGGGAATTAGGCTAAGTAAATTCCACTTGTTCTATGGTACTGAAGAGTATGATTTTTTTCCATGTCATATCTTCAGGGTGACGGGTTAGTACTGTGCTGAGCATAACTTGCTTCTTTCATATGGGAGCTTCTTGCTGGAAAGCTGAGCCAAGATCCCATCTCCTTGTGCAAACAGGACTCCCAAGAAATAAGAAAACTTCAGACAGCTTACACTCTGTCACAGAAGATGCAAAATTACCAAAATAAAACTAATGAAATCAGCAAGCATGCTCTTCCAATCTAAGCAAAACTGTTGAATTGCATTTGCTGTCAAAAATGTTGTGGCATTACTTCAGAGCATTAAATAAACCACTAACTGTTCAAAATCTCGAATTTGTGTGTTTGAAGGTTGTCCCTTCCAGACCATTTAAGCTGCACCTGCAGACCAAAACCATGTCTGAATACTTGCTTGCAGAAGCACAAGCAGAACCTGCATTCAAACAGTATCACGTACCGCACCAGCACTTATAGTTAATGTGAGTCTGCGTATTTTATAGCATGCAGTCATGTTTTGTGTAATCTTTGCCCTCAAATGATAAAAATCTAGGAGGCTTGTATAAACCCAAAATGGAGGTTGGCCAGTGTCTTTTCCTAGACAGGTATGGTTGGGTTTCGGTTTTTTGTTTGGTTGTGAACAATGCATGTATCTCCTAGTTGAGAAGTTAATTTCTCAGTGTTCTGTGAGAAGGTCTTTGTGTTCTTCCATTTTTGATCTGTATGTTCAGAAAGGCCCTGTGGTTTAACTCACCTTTGAAAGACTTTTAATTCAGCTGTTGATCGTCAGATTGGATCCTAAGAGTTTTTCATGCTGTGTTATCACACAGTTAATTAAAATATTACATCTATTTCTGCATTCAAGGAGCATAAAAGTAGCAAAAATAATTTAGAAAAATAAACCCCAAAGGTTTTGCCACATTCCTTTTGTCTGAGGGCCAGTAACCATGTTTGGAGATTGAAAACCCCATTGAAAAGCAAATTACTGAAATAACAAATACCAAACACTTTGTATTCTAGACGGCAATAACTTTTTAAAAATAGCCCTGCGGAATGAATGCTTCTCCCAAACTTCTGCACTGCATATTACAAGTCCTTAAGAAGTAGTGGTTATCTTCTTTGATACCAGTTTTAGCTCTTATATAATATTCTTTAGGCTTTATCATTGTGAGTATAAGCTATGTATTATGTGTTCAATGTTTTGTTTCAATCCTGACATGTCTTCCTAGTATATACATGTGTGCAGATTTTGGTTTTGGAGCTTTTGGTTTGTTTCAGGAAAATCATTCGTAGAAGCACAGTTTGGTTTTCATTTTGTGTTCAGAATCGAGAGGCTGGTTCCATTAGTTTTTCAGCTTTGAGAATTAGAGTCTGAATGCAGTGTTTGTTCCAACTCACAATGTGTGCAAATAAAAGCATATGAAGCAAGCTGTTTGCATTGCTATGGGCATAAACCCCGTGGTTTGGGTGGTCTATGGTATCACTCCTTGGGAAGAAATAGCTCTGAGCTGTTGCCCATCTTCTGCACTGCTTCTGGGTTTGTGAGTGAAGATGCAGGGCCAGGAAGAAGTAGCGCTCTTAAAGGACAGAAAGCAACGATTTGGTGAAGACTATGCAACAGAAAGGTGAATTAGGGAGGTGGTTGGGGGTTGAGGACCTAGTTTGAGGAGATGGTAGGATATACAGCTTGAGCATGTCTTTTATTCAAGGTTGAACTTCTTAAGCAGGAATACAACAGTCATTTGTGTCTACCCATATTTGTCATGACCTCATATTAAGGTAAAAAATTTATAGTATACACAGAAATATATTGACCATTCTGGTTGTCGATGTGCTACTTGCTAACAGTGCATAGTATTACACAAGAAATTAAATTACCAATGAAATACAGGAGTAGCTGTTCCAGGCTTTGCTCAAGCAGCATGACTATATCCAAGCTGGCCAACTCCAGGGGAGATTCTAGCAGCTGGAAATGACTAATGATTCCTATGCCCATGTTTTGTCCTAGGAAACAAGGGGATTAATGCGGCTCTGCACATCCTGAAGTTCCCTTTAAATCAAGGGATTTGATAAAAAAAAATTTTAAACTCTTTAGTTCCATATACTTTGCGTTTTTATTGATGCAAAGCTGTGCAAACAGTACCATCAAACCTGTGCCGTAAAAGCTAATGGATGTGGGAAACGAGTCTCTTCTAATGATATAATCAGAATAAGTTGTCCAGTATGTTTTTATTTGCAAGAGACAGAATAGTTCGGTTTCAGAAGCCAAATAGTGGTTGACTTATTGTTTGCAGCCATGGACTGCATCAACAAAATATAACCCTCTCCTGTAAAAGCAGGAAGTTTCATAGAAGGGAGAGGCTACAAGTAAAGCTGGCCAAGAAACAAAAATTGTGTTGTGAAAAAATTCAAGGTTACATTGCTTGTTTTCATTCTGTATTGCGGCTTGGGAACGAAGTCAGTCTGGAGTAGTCAATAGCTCTTCTCCCACAGTCAATGTCATGTTTGAAGCTGTGGTTTGAATGTTGTGTTTGTGAGTCCTAACTGCTATGTACCAGTAGCTATTTTGGGTAGTACCTTTTCCAAAATGGTGTTACATGCCTCTTTCTGGAAAAAAAAACCCAAACAAAAACCCAGCTAAAACCAAACAAAAAACTATATTAAAAATATATATAATAAATATTTATACTTTTAAACCTGAGTTTGTATGCATTTTTATGAGGCTTCTGTGCTCCAAGTTGTCCTCTTGAGTGATGTGTAGCATTGATATAAGTAATGGAACTTTTCAAAGAAACCAGGCTGAGAAAGACACATGTAGGCTCAGAGCAGTGTCAGGAGTATCTTCTGGAAGGCTAGTATCTATATTATTCCCTAATTATGGAAGTGTCCATATACTGCCTGGGAACTCCATCTCCACTGCTATTAATCAGCAGACTTCTGATAGAGTTGCTGTTCTCCAGCATCAGCTGCAACTGTCTTTCTCCCAGAGCTTTCCCAGTGCTGTGTTGACAGAGGTCTCCCCCTTCTCCTCCTCACCTTTACCTGTGCCTCATTCAGCTGATACCCATCATCAGTTCTTTGGGGTGGCATCTCTCAGAGCTTGCACAGTGTGGAAAAAAAAACCAAACAGGAAGGTGTTGGTATTTTGCTCCATAGTTTGCAAAGGCAATATTGCATACAATGAGGCAGACTGCTGCATTACTTTGCATTTTGATGGCTTTTTAAATCTTTTCTGGAGCTCTCAGTGGTGACCCTCATGTTGATAGGGTGTTGTGTTCGTATGGTCATGCAGATTAATTGGGGAACCCGAGAACTATCAAGGGGATGTTGGCAGAGTTAGGAGTGGGAGCCCGTATCAGTCATCAGGACTTGTTCACTAGCAATGCTTTTCAATGCAGTTATCTAGAAGTGCATGTAAAGTTCTTATTTGTTTCATTTATATCTCTTCTCCAGTTATGGTGTATATCTACCAGTATTTATAACAGTGTACCAGTATATATTACTAGTATATATAGCAGTATGTTGGTTCTGGTTTTTTAGGAACACTGTAGCACTTGGCTATTTTTTCTTTCTCTAGGATGGGGTTTGGTTTTGTTTTCTTTTTTGTTGTTTGCTTGTTTGTTTTCATGGAAAGGTGTTTTTACTCACTTGCCGTGTTTACAGAAATATTTTTCCTCTTACTCACTTGCCAGGTTTTTAGAAGTGATTTTCCAGGGCTCAGCGTTTAACAGTGCCTGTCATGTTTTGCACCTTGTTTTTTACACATCTTTTTCTTAACAAACACGTGTCTTTTACATGCTTGAGTATACTGCTGCCTCTCTTGCTGCTAAACGGTATTTTCAAATCAGTGTGCAGCTTTGCTCCTGTCTGAATAGTGAAACTAAAGTGGACAACCAGCAATAGAAAACTGATGCCAATTAACAAATCCAGTATGTTATAGAAAAAAGGGAGAGGCAAGAAAAGGTTTCTGGTATTTTTGCTCAAGTAATCTTAGGAATTTGTTATAAAGCATATTAGACGTACAGTATTAAAGTTGAAATCTTTTCTGGGCAAGGGTGAGTACCTCTTAAAGCTGATTTTGAGGATTGCCTTGTAACACTCTTGGAATTACTAGTGGTGACAAAGGGTGTTTTTAAAGAATAGCATTGGGCATAAAGAATAGAGAGAATTATTGCTTGTTTGAGGAAAAAAAAAAAAGGTGAAAACCCCCCTAATTCCAGCATTAGGTTTTAGGATTGGCAGTTAAAGCATGGACACTCATTTTTTAACTTGTAATCTGAGCAAGTAAGTGTCAGACACAATAATCACGGGGGAAAAAATACCCCTCTGTAGTATTTTTACAATGCTTTTCATTGTATCTGCATATTCAGCCAAAGTGAATTGGGAAGCCGTGTGTTAGCTGGGACAGTTACTGGCTGTCCCTTCTGCAGGAGCCATGTTGCTGAGCTTCTGAAGACAGAAAGGTGATGGTAACTGCTGTATACTATATAAAAGCTTCAGCTTTCCTCCTAAGTGATGCTACACACAACTTACTGAAGGCCGCATGAGAGGGACAGCCTGGCTGATTGCAGCCCTAGAACAGGATTGGATACAGAACTTAAAGAAAAAAGCTCTGCAGAGGATAGATAATTTTGTATTGTCTTTCCTTAATTAGTGTTCTACAGTCTGAGTACCACAGAACCATAGAATCGTGGAACGATTAGGGTTGGAAGGGACCTTATAGATCATCTAGTTCCAACCCCCCTTCCATGGGCAGGGACACCTTCCACTAGACCAGGATGCTCAAAGCTCCATCCAACCTGGCCTTGAACACTGCCAGGGGTAGGGCAGCCACAGCTTCTCTGGGCACCCTGTGCCAATGTCTCACCACCTTCATAGTGAAGAATTTTTTCCTAATGTTTAATCTAAATCTACCATCTTTCAGCTTAAAGCCATCACCTCCCTACACGCCCTTGTAAAAAGTCTCATTCCAGATTTCTGCTTAAACCACAACAACCCCTTTTACTGTTCCATGCTCAGGGACTATAAGCTGCTAGTCATATTTTGTCTTTCTTTTTTAAGAAAGCAAATCATACATCCTCCAAAATTAGCACAAATGTGTACCAGCAGTGAAGTTGATATAAATCCGAATTCTTGTCTGTACTTGAACAAAGTGCTGTTTGAAAATCTGTTTAACCTCTCTCAAACATCAGTGTGCATTATTGCTCTTCCATCTCTGAGATAAGTAACCCTCTCATGATAAAGTTATTTTCATAATAGTGAGGTAAGATATGACTATATAACACATCGTATTTGTCTTGCCTTGGTCCCTCTTGTTGCTGAGATTTTAGGCTTGCCACACCTGTGATCATTGTAAATAGCTGCAGTCATTGGAGCACAGTTAATTTTGTGGATGAGGCTGGAAAAGTGCTGTTTAACCTGCTGCACTCACTTTTTATTATATGCATATGCCTGTATGGTTCCCAGCACAAAATCTGGCCATCATTGAAAATACCTTTTGGCGTGCATCAGTTATAACTGAAGCCAGTAGAAACTTGCCCTTAGTTTTGGCTGACAGTCACTCAGTCTTGTCTGGACTCTGTTTTTGGTGAAGTGGCAGGAAAAATCTCTGTTCTTTTTTGAGCCAACTCATTAAAAAAAAATGTTTCTTCTTTTAGCATATGATTTTTAAAAGAAACTGAGAATTTATACTAAATCAGTTACTGGTTTAGATTAGGCTTGTAACTTTAAAGTAGGCTTATAACTAGATAACAAATATTTGGTGAATGGAAACAAACATATCCATAAGCATTACTGCTATAAGGGACTATGTACTTGGGAACTACAGCAGTCTGTAGCCAGAATGTGTCTTAGGCATTAATAAACCTTTTTCAAGTTTCTTTTCTCTTTATTCCAAAAAAAATCAGCTTTTTGAGCCAGTGGTACCAAGCTTGTCAGTTGCCAATCCATGACTTCATGTTGCGAAAATGGAGCTCTTGAGACAAGAGATATCAGCAAAGAGTTTTGCATCCAGCAATACTGTATAGCTCATTTTTTGAAGCATTTCATCTGCCAATATCCCATTGAAAACCCAAACTGGATTTTAAGATCTTTTCTACTGCATTAGCAGTTTAGAAAGATATACCCATCCCCTATATTTTACCAGACAGACTCTATTAGCAAACTAAATCAAGGTGCAATAGATTCAATAAACTGACAATACAAACAAAAAACAAAGTTGGTACAGTTATTTTTCACTCAGTTTTCCACCACATCTGGAATTATGGTGCAGTTGTTCCAGCCATAGACACATACTATTTTTTAAATGATTTTTTGTTTGTAGCATAGGCACATTACAATAAAAGGGTAATGTTTTGTTACATGGTCAATGGCATTTAATTTTGGGAAATGTGTGTTATGCAGATAGGATTACATGTTTTAAGAAAGGAGTCTCAGACATTACTGTAGGAGATTAATTAGGCTAAGCTCATTATTTGGTTTACAGATTATGATGACTAGGAATTGGCTTGACTTGCTCCTTATCTGTATAGCTAGAAACACAGGTCTCTCATTTTTTCCTGTCAACTATTCCTTCTTATCAGAACAGGCCTGCCTCTTGGGTGGATGTTATCTTAATTGGTATCTTCAAAGTTCATGTCATCTCCTCCCTCTTTTGCCCCATGGTGGTCTTTAGCCACTATTATGCTGCAGATGAGCAGTTCATATCTTTTTTGTCCTTACCAAATCCATCACTTTCTTTTCCTTGCAATACCTTTCATCTCTGCTGTCTTTGGTATGTAGTTGAATATGGGAGTGATGTTTCTGTGCCAAGAACAATTACATTCCTTTTATTTGTACTCCTTCAGCAACTTTTCATCCTGTGCCTTTGTGCTTTACCAATACTTTCCAGGAAGGAATCTGTGCAAGCTCTATAAACCTGTGCATGTCCGTACCTGCCTGGAATCTTCATCCTCATTCTCCTCCACTGTGGTTTGTAGTAACTTCTTCTGTAGTAACTTCCTGGCCTCCAGGTCTGATCTTTCAGACTGCAGAAAGTGCTGTTGCCATCTTCCTACAAATGCAAAGAAGTTTTATTGTGTTAGTGCTGAATGAGCTTGCTGTCATTTCACATCCAAGTCAAACTTGCCGTGTTTGGTTTCATAATAAACAAAAAACTTTTGGATTTTTGTCTTGTTCTTTTCTCTCTCCTTAGCAAATCCTCCTTTATTTCTCCCTGCCCACCTCTCCCACCCTTTAATTAATGTTCCCTCTGTTCTAGAACCTTCCTGGGCTGCTTTTCAGCTTACTGTTTCTGTCATGTCTGTGATTCTCTCCCTTCCTAGTAATTTATTTTCTCACATTGTCTGCATGGCAAAAATTATCAGCAGCAGTTTATATGAAATGGAAATACAGGTATGACCTTTGAAATTTATGAATTGGCCACTAACCTATATGTTATCAGTATAATACTACATTTGTACTAATACTAGGCTTTTCTAACTTGTTAATACTGATAGTGGTATATATGGTGTTGATACTAATAACTTACAAGCTCTGATTAGTTCCTTGGATCATCAGTTATTCAAAGTGACCTATTGAGGACTAGCTGTTGATGTGATATGGGTTCTTATCTTTGAATCCATAGCTGAAATCAGTTAAATAAAGACAACAAAGATATTTTAGTACGTGTTTTCCCAATACAGGTTTTCACTGTGAGCAGTAGCTCTCATTACTCTAAAAAGAGAGATGGCTTGCATGATTGCAGGTTGGAAAGATAATCTGACAGTGCGTGTTGCAAAAACTTTGAATGAAAACCAAACCTTTCTTCAGACTGTTTTGATGTGATGATATGCACTTTCTCACTGTGGGCCAGTTAACAGATGTAGCCTTTCCAGTATGCAGTGTTCCCATTTATTTTGTTTCCAGTGTATTTTATAATACTCCATGCTAAATATGCCACAAAGCGATGTTGTTAAACAGTGCTACTACAGTGCTGTGTGCTGAAAAGTCATGTGCCTTCTGAATAACTCTGGGCAGGCAACTTGTCTCACGTGGAAGCACACTTGTGCTGAAGAAGGGACTTGTGCTGAATGTGCTGAAAGGATATACTAATGCTGTCATTCATAGAATCATAGAACCATAGAATAGTTAGGGTTGGAAAGGACCTTAAGATCATCTAGTTCCAGCTCCTCTGCCATGGGCAGGAACACCTCACACTAAAACATGTCACCCAAGGCTGCCAATCCAGCCTTGAACACCTCCAGCGATGGAACACTCACAACTTCCCTGGGCAACCATTGCCAGGGACTCACCGCTCTTACAGTAAAGAACTTCTGCCGTATACCCAGTCTAAGCTTCCCCTGTTGAAGTTTGAACCCATTACCCCTTGTCCTATCACTACAGTCCCTAATAAAGAGTCCCTCCCCAGCATCCCTATAGGCCCCCTTCAGATACTG
>JARCZZ010001282.1:0-10089 GCA_030323915.1 Brotogeris chrysoptera | reverse complement strand
ATCCCCCTGGGACTGGGGGAAGAAAGAGGGGGAGTGAGTGAGTGAACGAACTGGGTGAGTTATTGAGGGGCTTAAACGACAACAAGAGGAAAACCCTCAAGTTTTCCTATGTGTGCTGGCAGAATGCTTGCTATGGGCTGCACCCGGAAGGCGCTAATGACGTGTGTAGATGCCCTTGGAGAAGCTGCCCTTGGAGAAGCTGCAGAGATGCAGACCTATGGCTCTGATAGCTACTCTGAAAGGTGGGGAAGAGCAGGAAAATCCCAGAAACCAGGGGATACTATGATGTGTTACCGATGTTTCTACCTTGAATAGAATCTGGGGCCATGAAACCCACTGCACAAGCAGGGACCATCTGTCCAAATAACAGTGGGGCCCTTGTCCTTAGTGTTTTTTCACAGCTGGTTTATCAATGGAATTTCTTTCCACAGCAATGTGTGTGAGACAGTGATTCACTGAGCTCGTGTGAAGTCTGTCAGAAAGCCTGGGGTTGAACTCATGTTGTACTCTTGACTCAGAAAAAAGATGGCAAAACCTCTCAGAAGCTGGATGCAATACTGGAGGTCCTTACACCATTTGCTGTTCTTACTATTTTGGACTCTGAATTTGCATGGTCAACCTCTCAGAGAGATGTGTTTTAGAAATGGAAGGACAGAGTAAATCCCTAGCATATTTGAACTAATAGGCAGATTACTTTGAGGTAAAAAGTTTGGGGAGGAATCTGGCAATGCCTGGGGCTTCATTTATTATCTCTCTCACATGACTTTATATAGCTTTGCCCACCACAGTCTTGTAGAAAAGAATCTGGATGAACTCCTAGCAAATTGCTACCTAAATCCACTCAGCAAGATGATGTTGCAAATAAGGCTGATCTAATTATGAAGTATTTTTAATTTAAGACCTGGAAGGTACCAAAAGTGCTGTACTTGATGCTCTTGATGCCTTGGCTGGAGTGCTGTGTCTGGATGTTGCTGTATCAGACAGCATCCAAAGGAGAGCCGTGTCAATGCTAAGACATGAGCAGAGTACGATCTTGTGAATAAGTTGAAGGCTGTTCGGTGTAGTTAAGATAAAACTCAGGTAAGGACACAATAACTTGTCTGTCACTTGGTAAAGGACTGACATAAATGTTCACAGCAACAGCTGGGTGAAGGATGATGTGGAATTCTGCAATCTGAAGCAAAGTTAAATATATTGGTGATTACAGAAAATATGTAATTGTAAAGGTTAGAAGCACTAAATAAAGCTACCCAGACCACCTGCAAAATTCCCTTAACTGGAGGGTTTTAAGAACAAGCAATAAAATTGCATAAAAAGGGGCACAGGTAGATGGTATATTGATCTCTTACAATTATCTCAGTTTCTTTACACTGCTTCAATTTCTACGCAATCAGTGAGCTCAAAGAGATTCAGAGACATGCAAGAGCACCAACCTTTGTACTCAGAACTCATTTTGGACTGACTAGGGTTGTGACCATCACCCTGTACTTTCCACTGGGGAGCATGCACCACAAATCCTGCGTTCAGGTCTAGGCCCCTCACTACAAGAGAGATACTGAGGCACTGGAGAGGGTACAGAGAAGGACAACAAAGCTGGTGAAGAAGGTCTGAAGCACAAATCCTGTGAGGAGTAGCTGAGGGAATTGGGCTTGTTTAGTCTGGAGAAAATGAGGCTCAGAGGAGACCTTATTGCTCTCTACAACTACATGAAAGCAGGCTGTAGTGAGGTGGGGTTGGTCTCTTCTCCCAAGCAACAAGCAATAGGGCAATAGGAAATGGTCTCATGCTGTGCTAGGAGATATTAGGAAAAATTTCCTCACCAAAAGGGCTGTCAAGCATTGTACAGGCTGCCGAGGGAAGTGGGTGAATCACCAGCCCTGGAGGCATTTAAACACGTGTAGAAATCGCACTTATGGACATGGTTTAGTGGTGGACTTGGCAATGCTGGGTTAACGGTTGAACTAGATGATATTAAAGGTATTTTCCAAACTAAATGATTCTATCTTAGACAAGTTCAGGAATTCCTTTCTGGACCCCTCTGGCACATTTCCACTGGTTTAAGCACAGAGGAGGTGAACTGTATCTACAGCCTTATCAAGAGTTTCTTCAAAATGATATTTCCAGAGAGGGGGTCTGGTTCACACCCTTTTCTATATCAGGTCACATTTTCCATCCTTATTTACTAAGAATATATTTTTCCTTCTTGACCTATGACTTTAAATTGGTGATGACCTTTTAACAAACTGAGATAGTCTACATGGAAAATTAAAATAATTAAGTCCAGCTATCTGCAGATCAGGCTTAAATCATAGCATGAGCAAGCATGGCTTCCTGCAAGGAAAAATATAGCTCTGCAAGATTCATGTTTGCAAGGCGCAGTAACTGAAATAGGAACCACTCAACGAGATAACTGAATTGTAGCATTGACTAGTTTGGAAAAGACCTTTAAGATCATCAAGTCCAACCATTACTCCATCACTGCGAAGACCACCACTAAGCCATGTCACCAATGGCCTCATCTACATGGTATTTGAACACTTCCAGGCATGGTCATTCCACCACTTCCCTGGACAGCCTCTTCAAATACCTGATCACCCTCTCTGTGAAGAGATTTTTCTTAATATCCAATCTAAACCTCCCCTGGTGCAGCTTGAGGCCATTAACTCTTTCCTATCACTTGTTACTTGAGCAAAGAGATCAGCCACCTCCTCGCTCCATCCTCCTTTCAGGTAGTTGTAGAGAGCGATAAGGTCCCACCTGACCCTTCTCTTCTTCAGACTAAGCAACCCCAGTTCTGCCCAGCTGAATGACCAAATAATCAGATCCTTCAAGCACTCCTAATGCTACTAGAGAAGCCAACAGAACTTTTCATGAGCATTTCAGCATACTCTGGACAATACCAGCCAACCCTGGAACGTCATCCTAGCCCTCCCAGAATAGTTCACAGTTGGACATACTGCTTGTCAGTGGAGAACAGCAATCTACTGGATAAGTGAGGGTATTCTGACATGAACAGAATCATAGAATCACAGAATCAACTAGGTTGGAAAAGACCTGTAAAATCATGAACTACAACCATTCTTCCAGGACTGCCAAGACCACCACCAAACCATATCACTGAGGGCCTCATCTACATGGTTTTGAATACTTCCAGGGACAGTCATTCCACCACTTCCCTGGGAAGCCTCCTGCAATGCCTGTTTACGCTTTTGGTGAAGAAATTTTTCCAAATATTCAGTCTAAATCTCCCCTGAAGCAGCTCAAGGCTGTTACCTCTTGTCCTATTGCTTGCTACTTGCGAGAAGAGACTGACCCCCACCTCACTACAATCTCCTTTCATGTAGTTGTAGAGAGTGATGAGGTCCACCTTGACCCTTCTCTTCTCCAGGTTAAACCCACTTCCCTCAGCCATTCCTCATAAGACTTATCCTCCAGATCCTTTATCAGCTCTGTTGCCCTTTTCTGGACCCGCTCTTGCAACTCAATGTTTTTCTTGTAGAGGGGAAATATGCATTAACTGCGGCCATTATTGGCTAAGCATTAACTCAGGGAAGGAGGAAGGTGAGAAATTGCTGTATTTGGCAGGACATAAGCACTGTTCCAGCTGCAGGCTATCTGTGCAGGTAACCTGTCTGGGAAGCTGCCACATTTGCAGAAGAGTTTGGTAGCTCATGTCTGGTTGCCAAGCTGCTTCTATAGACACTCTTTCAGGCCTGTGGCTCATAACATGGGTTCTCTAGCTTAGGTCAACACTGTTCACTCTGTGGGACCTGGCTTATTCTACCTTATACTTCTGTTTGACTTCCTGATTTCCACTCTCTTGTCTCTTACAGGCAGACACATTTGGTAGCCTCTCTTAGCATGCCCAGCCATGTCTCCTTTCTGGGTTCTTTGGGACAACATTTCTAATATGATATCAGACTTAATGATGAGAAGATTTCCTGGTTCTGGATATTTCTGAAGCCCAGTGTCCAGTTCCCAGGCTCCCCGGTATGAGAGACATATACATGTTGGTGTGAGTCCAGCAAAGAGCCACGAAGAAGACTAGCTACCAAGGAGAAAAATGACTGCTGCTGCTGAACCCAGGACACTGGGTCACTGAGGCTATGACCCCTTTGTGTGTGTGGCCTCCTCTATTCTGCTTTAGAGTTTTGTCAAGCCTCATTGTAAAAGCAGGTAGTTCTGTGGGTTTACTCCTCTGTGCACACTGAGAGACTATCCCCCAACCTTTCTAAAGGGTACCGGTTGCTTAATGTCATAAGCAGAATTGTGCTTGGTTGGATGCAAGTATCCTCTAGCCCAGTTGCTTCTTATCCAACATAGGCTGTAGCAGAAGCCCTAAGGAAGAGATTTACAAAAGCAAAGTGAGCATGTAGCAGCAGGTCTCCAGAACATTCTTTCCCCTTCTGCCTTTCAGAGGTACAGGGACTTCTGGAGGCAAAGGCAAGACCTTGGTGTTTAGCAGCCCTTTTAATAGCCTATTAAGCCTATACAAAATGAAGCAAACTATAAGGAAAGCTCGGAGAGTGCCCAACATCCATGATGTCCAGGAGCAAGGAGGTCTAAATCTCCTTTGTTTGCTTTGAATATATCACTCATTAGGGTCTTGATTATCAAACTGGATGGCATACTTGATCCATGGCCTCATAGCAGCATACATCACTTTTACTTCCCCCATCAGGTGTCTATGTCATTCTAGCACAGCAGTCCTCCCACCTCTTTGGTATTTGTTCTGCTTTGCATCTTTCTAATTGGGCTGTATTATTTTTTGAACTTAATTAAGCTCATTTGTCGCCATGCCAGCATTGCTCTGTGGCCTAAATTGCTCTGCCTCCCTTTAAGGCATTTTAGATGAAAGGCCTGTGGTGCTGTGAGATCTGTGGAAGTGAAGGCCACATAGAGAGAGGAACCAGGAGCTGCTAAAGATTAGAAAGTGTGAAGGGAGGAGATATGTGGTTGGCACAAGACAGTCAAGCTCTACAGCTGCCCAGTAGCTTATAGCAGCTGAGCCCTGGTTTTTCCTTCTCAAACAGCCACTGAGCATTTTTTCAGAGACAGTCTCTGGGGCTAAAGCTCTTGTTTTCAGTGACCATCCAGTTTGTTATTCCCCAGGCACAACAGAAAAGCTTTCTTTTCTGTGCATAAAACATGACCTTTTGGTAGTGCGTAATAAGTTAGATGATCAGACAATGTTTGTTTCAAGCATAAAACACACAATGACTTTAAGAAACACACACCCAGGCACAACAATATTTCATTGGAGAGCTGGCTAGAAGGGAAAGGGGGGACAGGGGAAGTTGCACTGACCTTAGATAACACATCTGAATGAGAACAAAAATAAAATAAACACAAATTAATCAAGGACTCCAAACCAAACCACTCAAGTGATAAGGATTCAAACAGGCAATAAACAGGCTGTGAGATACTTTCTCCATGATGTTTGAGGAACTGTGTTATTCCGGCTTTGTGCCTAGCATGGTGCAGGAGGCTGAGCTACCTGGTGCACTAAAGGATCTGCAGAAATTGAAGAGAGGTTCTGTTTTCAGAGGCTATTTTAATTTTGTGTGAGCTACTTGTGTGCAAGCAGATGTTGTGGCACTCATAAGTGAAGGGATAAATGCTCCCCATGCTATGTGGGACATTAATATATCAGACGGAAAACAGAAGTAGCTGAAACCAAAGTGAAAAAGACATTTAAATCAGTACTTCACTGGAGAAAGAAAGCCCTACCCAATTCTTGCCTTCTTCCTTGCATTACTTCCTTACCTCTGCTTGGGTAATAATAATTTCATACTTGACAAAAATGTTTTTGCAGTGAACTGATTAAAATTAGGCATTTATCAGTATAAAGTGTTTAAATGAAGAAGGAAGGAACAAGTATGGAGTTCAGGTTTATAACAGAACATCACACTCAATACAGCTGGTTTCAGTTTCATGCGAAGATTCTCAACTCTGGCTAATGGCTGCTGCTTGACCTTTGTGTTGGAGTTTTTTAGGAAGAACAAAGAAAAAAAGAAAAGCAAAAAGGAAAGAAAGAAAGAAAATGCAAAACAATGAGCTCCACTCTGCTATTCCAGCTCTTTGCATGGAGCTGAGTACCATGTGTTTTAAACGGCTGTAGGAAACAACGGCACAAATTTGATCCCCTCTGGTGGCTGGGATGGGAGAAAAGATGCAGCCATGGTATTTCCTTTCTTCTCAACCTTTTTGGAGCATGTGGAGTTATTAGTTGCAGGCCTATCTCACAGCTAGCAGCAATGAGGCAAGAGGTTTGGAGCTCAGCACCAAGTACAAGGAAGGTGGAACTCTCCACGTACTCCTGTATCAATACAGTTAAGAGTGAGGTCTAACAACATCCGTTGAAGTGGAATTTCCATGGGCTTCAATGAGTTTTGGATTAGATCCCTAAGTCAGGCCAGCCACGGGTTACTTCTATAGACTGAAATACTAGAAAGCCTGATGACTGCATGCTTCCTGCTCATTTCATTTTATTAACCTCTTGATTTTTTTCCTGTTATTGCTGCAAGCACAGCTGGCTGTATAGGAAGCTACTGCGAGTTGTGTAGGTGTCAGACATTTGGAGTTTGTATAATCCCACTCTGGACAGCATGAGTTTCCTGCCTTAAGGCCTGGCCTCTCACACCTAGCAACACAAATGTAGAAGTACAAAATAGCATCCACCTTTCACATAAAGAATTGTATAAATGGAGGAAAATCCCCTAGATCAGTGAAGGCAGGTCTCTGTTGCCCATATCTCATAATTCCCTTCTCTAATGATCAAGCCTGAGAGAAAAAAATAATTGTTCATATTTTGTTCCACTAATTTCGCTTCCAGCCTTACTATTTTTGTGCTCACCTGTCTGCCAGAGCACAGAATAACTCAGAAATGCTAAATAGTGCTCGTATTAAACTACTTTGAAGCTCCACATGTCTACAATGTTTCCAAAATCATCAGAACAACTTCTTCTTTATCACTGGCATTAGGTGTGAGATCGAGACAGAACATCATCAGCACAGAGGGCACTAGTTTGTTTTACTAATGTTCAGAAGACTTTAGGAAATATTAGACTTCAGACAGATGCTTGGCTGGTTCAAAATAACATCACATTTATGAACCCTGTGGTGCATGCTGCGCTCACATGGTGTAAAATCATAGCAACGCAAAGACAACTTGCAGTTGATAGCAGGTTTGTTCATGTGATATAACACCAACCTGTGTAGCCGAGTGGCATTTCTCATACCTCAGGGTGCCTTTGGAGAGCTTAAACAAACACCTGCCATGAGATATAGAGCTGGTGTAGATGACCTGCTGAGGTCTCTTTCTGTCCTGTTTTTCTAGAAGACCTAGTCAGTAGTTAGCCTGTTCTCCATCTCAGCTAATGCCAATGCCAAGATTCACAGAAATGATCCAAAGAACAGTATGGATCAGGGGCTGTTCCATGTCAGCAGCATGGCCTAAATTGCCCTTTAGAGGGAAAAAAGGAGTCCAGGCATATGGAGTTGAGCTTTGCCCTGAGAGATGGAACAGCTCTAGGCTCTCACGCTGCACTGTTGCTGTTGCACGTTTCTCCTAACCCTAGTGTGACCACAGGTAAAATGCACATTTCAAGACCAGGAAATAATAGCACAGAATACCTCCACTATGAAGACAGGCCAAGAGAATTGGGGTTGTTCAGCCTGGAGAAGAGAAAGCTCCAGGGAGACCTTAGAGCAGCTTCTGGTGCCTACAAGGGCCAACAAGAAATCTGGAGAGAGACATTTGACAAGAGCAAGTAGTGACAGGACAAAGGGAAATGGCTGTAAACTGACAGAGGGGAGATCTAGGTTAGACGTTAAGAAGAAGTTCTTCCCTGTGAGGGTGCTGAGGCCCTGGCACAGGCTGCCCAGAGAAGCTGCAGCTGCCCCATCCCTGAAAGTGTTCAAGGCTGGGTTGGCCGGGGCTTGGAACAACCTGCTCTAGTGGAAGGTGCCCCTGCGCATGGCAGGGGGCTGGAACTGGATGAGCATAAGGTCCCTTCCAACACAAACCATTCTGTGATTCTATGATTCTAGCATCTTTCGTGTTCTTTCTAAAATAAGGGCCAGTCTTTATGAGCAGCAATTGGGATATTTTAAGCTGTAGGCTTGAAACAGGATGGATAGTGAGAGGAAGGAAGGAAGGAACTTCCATCAGTCCTGTTTTACAGCCAGTGAGCCTTAAGGCATGCACAGGCTCACCCAGGATCTCAGCCATAGGATCAGTTAACCCAGATATTAGGGATCCAAAGCAGGAATTTAAAGAATTTCTCCTCAAGAATGAACAGTAGAACAATCTCAGGAGCAAGGGGGATGCTGTGAACAGCCTGTCATAAGGCACGTAGGGACAGCTTTGGAATGAAGATGGTTTTTACACACTTGGTCTGATGGTTGTCGAGGGCCAAGGCTGTGGTCACAGGAGTGAGCTGAAGCAGGAACTCTAGTAGAGTTTTTCCTCTGCGCATGAACAATTGGGGGAAGCTCTGCCGTTTTGAGGAATTTCCGAGGACAGTAAATTACATACTAGATCACAGCTCTATTATGTTTTTGGGGAAGGTATTTGGAAATTAATGTTTCATATTAAGATATAAATGGTGAATACATGCAGCTCTGCTGCTCATGGGCATCATCAAACCTGGCCTTTCACTGCACTCTTTCTCCTGTTGAGGTGGGTTTAAGTGGGACCTGTGTTGACATCACCCCCCATGTAAGCAGACCTTCACTATCTCTGTACTTCTGTTCTCTGCTGCCAACCAAGGACGGTACTAACTGTCCCTACTCTGGGACAGGGTGTTTAGAGACAATCTGGGGCATGACTAAGCTGTCACTGCTTGCACTAATAGTTTGATAGAGCAAGAGCTATAGAAATACCACAAAGGCAAATGAGACACAGCTCTCCTTTCAGCTAGAAGGAAGGCTTTCAGTGCCAGGACTGTTCCATTTTTGGTGATCTTTGAGTTCTTCCTAAAACAAATATTATTTTGTGTAAATCATAGAATAGCTAGTGTTGGAAAGGACCTAAGATCATCTAGTTTCAACCCCCCTGCCATGGGCAGGGATACCTCACCCTAGATCATGTCACCCAAGGCTCTGTCCAACGTGGCCTTGAACACTGCCAGGGATGCAGCATTTACCATTTCTTTGGGCAACCTGTTCCAGTGCCTCAACACTCCCGTAGTAAAGAAAGAAATCAGCTGACTGAGATGGCACAAGGCAGTCAAAGGCTTTTCCTGGGCTGGGAAAAACCTTCTGTTTATTCAAAAGCATCTAAAAGGTGGGCTAGATACCCTGTTGTGGTGGGTTGCCCTGTCCTGCAGCTGAGCACCCAGGCAGCCACTCACTTCCCACCTGCCAGCGGGACTAGGGAGAGAATAGGAAGAGAAAAAGTGAGAAAAGTGCTGGGTTGAGATAAATTGAGGTTAATAAGGGAAAGAAAGGAAAGAAAAAAGTGATATGAAGGCCATCACTAATCCCCTCCCACAACCAGAAAATCTCCAAGCAATGGCCACCTTGGAAGACAACCGTGTCCCCATCCCTATTTATTATTGCTGAAGATGATCTTATATGGTTTGAAATAGCCTATTTGTGAATTGGAGTCAGCTGTAACCCCTCCCAGCATCCAGCCTGCTCCTTAGAGTGACAGAGTGGTAAGAAAAGAAAGCCTAGATGTTATGCAAACACTGCTCAGCAATAGGCAAAACATTGGTGTACAAGCAACACTGCTGTAGCCACAAATCCCAAACACAGCACCTTATGGGCTATTATGAAGAAAGTTAACTCCATCCCAGCCAGACCCAATACACCCATCTTGTTTGGCTTACTCAGAAGGGAGCTATGATGGAGATGGGAGGGCTTTGGGGGAGAACTCATTACAGGCTTCCACAGGGACAAACTGAAGTTTGGAGAAAAGACAGGGGCTGAGAGCAGAGATGGTGAATTAAGGTTATAACATCCATGTCATGTCATGGGGTGGTTGTCAAAGTGAAACCTCTCTTACAGATTGTCATGGGTTCAGCAGCAGCAGTCATTTTTCTCCTTCTTGGTAGCTGGTGCAGCACTGTGTTTTTGATTTTG
>JARCZZ010001281.1:0-17586 GCA_030323915.1 Brotogeris chrysoptera | reverse complement strand
CCAAAATCAAAACCACAGTGCTGCACCAGCTACCAAGAAGGAGAAAAATGACTGCTGCTGCTGAACCCATGACAATCTGTTAGCTCCAAATTCGTGATGTGTTGCACAAATCCGCACCATTTGTTTCTCTAAAGGAAAACAAGCCTTGGCCAGAATGGGAACCAGGGATTTCCTGCTGAAAAGCTTTGAACCCAGGTTACTGTGGCAATAGATTTCAGGCCTGGACAGACAAAGTGTCCCTATTGGGACAGGGGTGGGGTCCCTGGGAAATTGGGCCCCTGAGTATTGTTGGGAAAGCTCTGCCAGAGGGAAAAGTCCCATCTCCAATGGAGGCACCATAACCTCAGTGTGATAACAAATTCCAGCAACATCAAATCCTGTCGTGGAGCTGGATATCAGGTGTTGGGCTCTGGAGGAGTGAAGATGATTGCCTCGATCCACTTCTACTACTTCAGTAGTTTATGCTACTTCAATAGCATAAATGCAGCAGGATGACAGTGGTGAGAACTGAGACAGTCTCACTGGGGAGGACAGGAGGTTTCCCTGCCTCCTCCTTGCTGCTGTGTGATGTGGCTCCCCCAAGAACAGGAGGCACAACAGGCTGCAGAGCTCCCTTCCAGGCTCCAGTGGATGCTCAGTGCAGGGATGCTGTGTTCAAGAAGAAGCAAAGCTGGAAGAGGATCAGTCACGCTGAGACCAACACAGATATAGTCAGGGATGAGGAATGAGCTTGCTTGGTTCTCCAGCTCCAGCTGATGTTCTGAACTGGGCTACTCCATGTCCTACTCTGCACCTCACTCCATGCCTATGGAGTAGGACACAGCTGCCTTTTTGGAATAAGGAATCTTCAGCCGCAGTGCTGTGATGTTTCTGTAGCTTCCCAAGCAGACTTATCCTTCAGGATTCCTTGATTCAGTCCCTATCCTCTCCCCAAGGGCAGGAGGCTCACATGGTCTCACTTGTTGGCCACAGCCCCCTCTTACCCTGCTCCTCCATTACTATTATTTGTGCAGGGCATGGAGCAAGCAGCCAGTGCAAATTGAGAGCATTAGTGTCCAGGATGATTTCTATTTGGAAAAACTTTGTACATGGATTAGGGATTAAAAGAAATTTATATGACTATTGCCCGCTTCAATTAGATGAGGGCACTAGAACCCATTGCTTGCTCTTAGCTAAGTGGGCTGCAGAAGGACATGGCTTCGTCAAAGTGTCTCATGTATTTATCTTTTTAATCACTTCTTTAAGCATACCTGGTTTATTGCGTTATCGATTGACCAGAGCTTTGAATAATCAATATGGCTTTAGGAATTCACTGGGAATGACAGAATTGCAATTAAGTGGAGTATGTGGACAGAGTTTTAACCCATCTCCTTCATTAATGAGGTCACTTTTTCAAGTGATTCCCAGGAGCCTTTGGGAAGAAGGTGGCAATTCATTGTAATCCCTGGAGATGCTTTTTTCTCCCTCCTCCTGCAAACTTATCTCAGTCTCCCTGCCCTGTGCTGGTGACCTTCCTGTGTCCTCTTATGCCTTCCTTTGTGCAATGCAGAGCAGAACCAGAGCTGCAGCCTGTGCAGGTGCCAGGGACTCTCCTTTTGTGCCGGCCACATCCCTGGCCCTGGGTACACACCACATGGGGCGGCACTGATGGAGTCAGCCCTTTGTCCTCCTTCTGGGGAGATGCTTTCTTAGGCCAAGGAGAGGCAGTGGCTGCTGGCACATCTGCAAGGTGTATGTGAGCTGTGATCTCAAAAGGGCTCAAAGCTCTCTGGTTATGCAAGTTTATTCACATGCTTGTTTGAAAATAGGATGTGCCTGGCCAGCTCTGGATCCCATAGACCAAGGCACAGATTGTGTCGGGCGAATTCCGGTCTGGGAGCAGAAAAGAGGCTGCTTTTGCTGCTGGGTCGTGCTGCACTTTGTCAGGACTTGACACCCAGCTCAGGATTGGGTCAGACACAAGCTCCGGAGGAGCATTTCTCACAGACTGCTCAGACCAACACGCTGCAGCTCACAGATCCTCCACAGATGAAAACTCGGGCACCAGCACATCCCATGGCTCCTTGGGCCAGCTGAGCCCTTAGGGAAGAGTGATTCATGCTTGTATTTGCAAATAAACACATGTGATGCCTTCGCTTGCACTTTGCAATACGTGTGTTGCTCAGGTAGGAAGAAAACTGCTGATAGCTCACAGAAAGATTTCCAGAGCACGAGCATTTTACCTACGCTCTGCGCTCGCTTGTCCAAATATCCTCACCAAAGGACCATTATTCATCTTTCCCTTATACAAAACTTTGCTCCCCTCCTTCTAACAAGGACCGAAAAATAATGCTTTAGGCTTTCTCAGTGAATTGCTCATGATTAAAGAGATTAGTTGGGAGCACTCTAAGACACTGAGAAGTCTCTGTATGAAATATTGAGCAGTACTTGAGAAAGTCAACTGCACTGAGGTATTTGTGCTGCAGAATTGGGACTGGTCTAAGAATGACAATTAAAAGGAGACAGAAGGAGGAAGTGATTGATGACTCATGAAGAGCAAATGGTTTCAGCTGGGCCAAGCTGAGATGGGTGAAGTGTCTGGGTCAAGCTGGGCAATTGTCTTCACCTGCTTTGTGATGGCTCAGTGCTGTGGATAGTCATGCACTTCACTGGTAAGACAGAAGTAACAGTATACTTTATTGATATAAAGTAGTGAATTAAGAAAGTTCAATGGTAGATGTAGCAGTGGTTTAGCAAGATTCAATGTCAAAGCACACCTGATTATTTACTGCAGAGAGGACAGGGTCAGACAAAGCTCAGGGAGACCTTCCTGTTGATAATTAGGTTCAGAAAGGATCCCCTTCCTTTTTAAACTCCTCAGAGTGGAGTTCAGGTGTGGCTGTATCCACTCCTAAGCATAGATTTGGTCAATAGTTCATGCCTAAAGGATTCTATATGCACAGCCCTTTATATCACTAAGGTAAGATTCCAAAGTTTATCATGCTATTAATCACTTCTGGATGATCTGTTGTGGGAAGGAATCTGAGCCTCAAGGAGTAACCCTGAGCAGCATCCCTGCTCAAGGGAAGATCCTGGTGTGCAGACCTCTGCCATGCAGGAGCACTCAGTGGGCCCTGGGCTGTCTGATGACTGACTTACAATCATGTTTGCACAGCAGCAAGATGTCTGGGTCACCGTTCCAGGCAGCCCTGGGCTCACAACCCCACTGCTGCTTATGGCTTGAGTACGGGAGATGTGTGGAATCGCACCACCATGAGCCATTCTGAAGTGGTGGTGGCTGTAAGCATGGGCTCAAGAGGTGTCAGTAGACAGGTGGTGACATGAATCTTTAGATTTGATGTAACGATGTAGCCCTGCTAGCATTGCTGGGCCAAGAACATTGTGCCACACAGGAGCACCGAGCTGATGGAGACTCACACTTCATCTATAGTCCTGGATAGGATGGTTTTGCACATCGAATAGCCCTTCATCTGTACTCGGGGACCTACTTTGTGCCAAGGTCTTGTACTGGAAAAACCCATCCCCATAAGTGCTGCACCCTTCTTAAACTTGATGTCTGACTTGGCTTCAGCAGAAGTGGGGTCTCTTGAGTCCTGGCCCAGCTGCCATCCAAGCATCCTGCGGTCCCTGCACAAGGTTCGAGGTGCTTTTCTGGAGAAGCCAAACCATGCATTGCAGTGTTGGTGGCCTTGCTTCCTGCCTGGTACAGAAGAGCCTGCCCAGGTCCTGCTTTGAAGGGACACAGCTTGTAGGACACAGTTACATCAGAGTGATGGTAACTGCTTTTCCTCTGATGTATTATTCCCTTCCCCAGACAGTGAAAACTGATGTAACCATCACAGTTCCTACTGTTCTGGCAGACTGACATAATTAATCCAAGAGAGCTGCTGTGTGCTGACACACTTTTAAATGGGAAGAGCTGATGAGAATCTGAGCAGCAATAACAAAAAATATTCATGTAAATACTTTATTTATTAAAAATCTTCCTGAGTGACTTCCAAGTCCCTGGTGTTCATTGATGGCCATCAGAGGATTAACTAAAGGCAATGGAGATGTTTGCATATATATTGTGCAGGCACACACTCCCTCCATTTGAATGACAACATGGGTGATAAATGGCACATATTAAATCCACAGTGGTTGTGGGGAATCAATCCACCTCTCCAGCTCCTTTGGGAAATTAGCTGTGTCAAGGAAGGCACCTCTGAAGGAAAGGCAAGCACAGGCATGGCTGGGGAAGGACAAGAGCTCCAGCCTCAAGGATCTGTCTGCTGCCAGGGGTGGTGCAGCCTGGCCCAAAGCAGGACTTGGCTGGGGCAGTGATTCCCAAGTGGGAGCACAATGAACGTCCTCTGGTGGGAAGTGCTGCTGAGTCAGGGTAACTCAGGGTAGAAGGAAGTGCTGGTGGCTGGTTGGCAATTCTCTGGCTTCCCCTTTCTGATGCTGGCCCTGTCTTTACCCTTTCCTGCTTTTTTAGAACATCACTTCAAGGCTTATGTTTTCCATGTGTTTACAGTTTTGTCATCTCAGATTTCCACTTCTCCCTCTTTATTTCCTCTATTTCTAACATGCAATAATGAGAACCATGTGGAAACCAAAAGCAGGTCAGTGGGACAAATTAATTCTCTCTGTCCTCTGTACTAAGACTTTATGAGAAGTGGCTAATCATCTTTGATTCCTCTGGTACTCCTGCTAATAACATTAGCCACGATCATTTAGATCATCTATGGATTTAATATCTAATTCAACAGCACACAAGAAGAGAACAGGCAGAACCTGAAGAACAGAAAAAAGTAGCCCCTTTTTCACATGCTTGCAGTTTTCTAAAGCTTTTCATGATGACCTTCTGAAATGAATTTATCAGGTGTAGGAATCTGTTACAGGTTTTTGCCTCGGGGTCCCTGCTGATGAGTAACAGCAGCTCCTGCTTTCCAGTAAAGGGCAGGGCAAAGCAGCCTTTCTTGCTGCCCTAGAAATGTCTGGCTGCGTTCAAGCAACCTCTTCCACCTTGTTCGTCTTGTGTGGAGCAGGATGAAACCTGTTATTTGCCCATCTCTATCCAAGTACCTCACCTCCCATGGATTGCCAAACTTCTAATTCCTCTTTGTGTTGGTCCACAACCAACACCTTCCAGAGCAGGCTGTGTCCTGGTGCTATGCCCACCTTCACTTTGCCAGAGCAGGTACATGGTGGGGCTGAGATCTGCAGTCTGCACCAGGCATCCTGTGATGAGGATAGCACTAAGCCTGTTTCAGCTCCAAATGGATCCATTGTATCTGCTCTATGGAAGCAGCTATAAATACACAGCCCTGCTCTCCCGCTTGCTCGCACGCTCTTTCCCTTGTTTGCATTTTTAATTGTTGTGGCAGCTGTGGCATTTCTAAATTCCATAGTGAGATCTGTGTGACGGGGACGTGCTGGGACGATGTCTGACTCCAGTCCCTTCACACCAGGGAGACAGCTCCCGGCGCACTCAGGTCGTGGCCACTGCCCTTGGGCTTCAAGAGGAGGATTTGAAACAACAGAAAGAATGGGATCATTCAGCAGATGCAACTGTCCCTGTCCAGACAGACCTCAGCTGTGGCATCTTTTTTATCCATTTAGATATAAAGACCAGCCTGATATATCTTTCCTGCTTGCTTCAGACCCAGAGGCCTTTTCATGCTGGTCTTCATAGAATCGTAGAACCCAGCCTGGTTTAGGTTGGAAGGGACCTAAAAGCTCACCCAGTTCCAACCCCTGCCACGGGCAGGGACACCTTCCACTAGAGCAGGGTGCTCCAAGCCCCGTCCAACCTGGCCTTGAAAAGGTCCTTCAAAGGACTTTTCTTTGCCCGCCACAGCCTGTGCTGCAACTGTGATGGGTTGTTTCTGTGGTGCTGAGGTCTTGGAGCGCACCTGAGATTCCTGATCTCCCAGCCCCACCTCATAGCTTGTAAGTGGGGTTTGCATGGGTGTTTTTACTCTTCCAAGGGGACAGGTTACCTATTCCAGGGAGGACCATAGCCCAGACAGCCTAGCTCAGACCTCTCTTATGGGCAGGACCTACCAAGCCAAGGGTCTGCCCATGGGGCAATGGGCTGCAAGTGCAAAGGGATAGTGGGGCCAAGTTATCCTTCCTTTCCCTGGAAGTGTTCACACACCATGCAGACGAGGCCCTCAGGGCCATGGATTAGTGGTGGCCTTGGCAATGCTGGAAATGGTTGGACTTGATGAGTTTAAAGATCTTTTCCAGCTGAGTTGATTCTATGACTATGATTCTGTGCCTCCAGCCTAGAAGAGGAGCAATGTCTTTTGCTCTGTTCCTGGTTCTGCTGAATGGTTTAGCAAAGTTTTCTGTTTTCCCAATGAAACTGTTCAAGGTGGAGGAATCGTTGTGGGGAGAGAGTCCTGCAGCAAAGCCTCATGTCTCTGCAGGGGTTCCAAGGCACCGCGAGCTGTGCTCGCCTCCCTGACCATGCATGTGGAGACAGAGCTGTTCCAGTTAAACAGAACCAAATCATTTTATCCCAGCTGTCATTTGGGGGCAGTTAGTGAATCATACTCCAGCCCAAATGAATGCTCTGCTCCCACATGGTAAACAGGAGCACACATTAACCTTGCAGTGATGAGTCTTCAGCAGACCACCGCAAAATTGGTTTTTCTTGAGCCAAGCTTCCCTTGCAGTAAGGAAAGTTCCAGTACATAGATCCTGCTATTGGCAAAGTGGGAGCCAACATTAGGCTCTTCGATTTGTGATATCTCACGGGCATCACAAAGCAAAGTCTGAAGCAGGTCAGAGGAGCCTGGCAGGGTTGTTGTAAATGCGGATGGACCACTGCGAGAGCACAACAGCTTTACTGGATAAGGACCAATTGTACGGATGTTGTTGCCTCTCTAAGAAAACAGTTCTATGCCTTCACCCTGATTTGAGGATTCACAAGTCAGGTCACGTTCTTACCTCAACCTCTTTATCGCAATCTAGTTACCCATTGTTGTGTAATGAGAACTGGTTAAGAAGGTATTTCAAAATGTGGGCAACGACTTCAGTTCCAGCCTCGTCAACAACTTCACACCGATTTCTCTCTATCAGTGTTCATCATAGAAATGGTAAAATGTAGCATGAAGCAAGGCACTGACCTACATTAATGGGTACTCTGAAAACATGATCCATGAGCTCTCCCTGGTGGGGGCACTGAAGAGAATCAGAATCTATTTTATTCTGTAACCAAATTTAACAGCCAAAATTCAGAGCTGATGATAAGGCAGAGTTTTTAACCAAAGTCCTGTAAATGTGTGGGAATGGGGATAGAAGTATAATTACTACTTATTCTTTATGAAATTAAAGTGTTTTCTGAAATTCAAAGTAAGCAAAGGTGCACTGTCATGGTGGATGATGTAGCAGGTTGGATGAATCTTAATTGTGGTCAATTCCATTGAACTGACTGGCCAAGCTATTACATTTGGGAGAAAATTGTACCTACATGTCAGACATACTTTTGGGAAGCATCTCCCAAGAAAATTTGTTCTTTAGATCCTCTTCTTTGCATACAGGAAAACCATAGCAGTGTGTGCGGTTTGCACTAATACTCCTAGTGGTAGTGGTCACTGCAAGAGACCATGGAGTCACACCATAGAGACCTGGAGTCAAGCATGTTTTAGCTGCCAATCTGCATACCCTGTGCCCCGGGCTGACGTGAAAGTCCTGTGCTGAAATGCAGACCTTGCCCACTGACAACCTTGCTCCTCATACTTACTGGATTGATGCTAAATCAGTGTGGAGTTTTCATACCTCCTGATTACAGGCGCAATGTCTATACCTCAATTATTTCGAAGGTGGAGATCTGCTACCCTAGGTTGATCTGTGAAGCTGCTTGCACAGTGAGCACCACTATGTGAACACAGTGGGATGGAAATAGTGGCAAAACTGCTGGGTTATGATTGTCTCTTAAACTTGAGCAGCAGGCAGGGAGGAAAAAGAAGCAGCTCATTTTAAAGAGATCGGGCATTGCTTGTCTTGGGAGTTACATCTGAGGAGGGAAAACAAAACATCAGTTCTCCTCCTGGGAGAAGAAAAAAACTTCAGGCCTGTGAGGAAGCCTGCAAAGGAGAATCAGCAGTGTTATCCCTCAGACAAAGCATCTCAGCCTGGACCAGGTTGGGATCTACCTGACAGGACCTACATCAGCCCAAGTCTAAACATGAGGATGTGTTTGTAGCATTGGAGATACATAACCTCCAGGTACCTCTCTGGAGGTCTGTGTCCCCCTATTACAGCTGTTTCATCACCTTTTTGTTTTCATCTTTCTTTGCTAATCACATAGGAGCATGTTGCTCATGGCTGGGTGCAGAGAGAACAGGGCAGAGCTGGGGAGCCTGGTGGCAGAGTCCTGTGAGCCCAGCAGGACATACTAAGAAATAACCCTGAGTGGTTGGAAGGAAGGGATGATGCTTTTAATAAAGTGCACATCTCCAGTGCTGGATGCAACAGAAAGGTCCCCATGGGATTTAATTGTAGGCAAACCACAAAAGAATGGCCGTTAATTTTCTCCCAGCTCATAACATATAATTTTCCACTAAAACGAAAGCTTTAATAATGCTACCCATAAACTTTATGTGTTCTGTAGCAGCCCAGGAAATTACAATTATCTTGTACTTGCAACAGAATGGGTAATCCCATCCACAGGAAAAATGTCATCTCGTGAAAAGGTTACCAGCCAAAGCCATCATTACTGTATCGTGTAATTTATTAGCTTGTAGTTAACACAGGGCCATGATCACTTTGGTAAGGGTTAGGGCTTTGAGAGGGGAATTTTAATGCTCCCCTAATGGAGCCTCGCCTGTGCATTAACCCTTTCCGTACGGGTTGTGGCTCTCGCTGTGGCAGTCGCCAGGCTCCATGTGGATGTGGGATGCTCCTGGGATGAAAGTCCTTCATCCCCCTTGTGAGCCTCAGAGGTGGCTGCTGTTCATGGCATCAATTCGATAATGAGCTTGGTGTCAGGACAGGCATTCTGACAGCACCGACGTGAAGCCTGCTCTTTAATTGAAGACCATTTTCCTCACCTTCTCCCTGCCTTTCCTGGGAATACCGCTCCCAGGCAAGCTGTCCTGTTCCTCCGCGTCACTAGGTGGAGATCTTTAGTCGTCCACTAGCGCCGGGCTCAGTCTGTGCAGTCCGGATCTGCTCAGAAACTCAACTGATGCATTTTCAGATGCTCCTTCAGATCTTTAATTTTCCTCCGGGATATACAGCTCTCTGTGCTGAGAACATATGGGCTGACAGGAAATAGGTCTTTTTGTGGTTCCACTTTCAGAACATTCCGTGTCTGATTTTTATCATTTATTGACTGATGAGAGTGAAAACACTTGAAAGAAGATTTGCCCTAACAAACTAATGAAAAGTAAATGAGAGCATAAACGAGTGTGAGCAGCTCTCTACTACCAACACAGTGCAGAGGAGAGGTCCCTATGTCAGCGTCGCTGCCAGAACACCCTTCCCATAGATGTGCTCCAAACACACCCTGACCTAAGCAGAACTAAAACTCAGCCCAGACCCTCTGGAACTGAGCTGTTGCAGAGTTTTACTGTGTCATCGTGAGCAGTAATTTTGTTATGAAAGATACAGCTTTCTCTGAGCAGCCCTCTGCAAACGAAGCAGTTCAGGCACTCGTGTTTCTTTAGAGAGCGATGGGGAGCTATGATTGGCAGGGCCAGCAGGATTAAGCATCACACTGTTCCAAATTTCTAGCTGGCAATAGCGAAGAAAAATGAGATCCCATGGGGAGGAGGTCAGTGTTTCTCAACAGTATTTCTCTCCACTACAGCCAGTAACTCATTAGGAGACAAGCTGAACCTTGAGAATTGTCAGAAGATGAATATTAAATGGGCAAAACTTGGATGCGCACAAGAGGTGCCTTAAATCTGATGATACTGTTTCTGGTAAAACAGAAGAGTAAGACATAAAAAGGTCAGAAGGATGGGGCAGGCACACAGGGTGCATTCCTGGACTTCTGTTTAGGGCTCCCCAAGGAAATTGGGGTGAAAAAATAAAGAGTCATTGACAAGAAATGTTTAAGCGTTTGCCACGAGGGAGCATGGAAAAGTTTTGAGATCTTCACTTGAAAGCAGATTTGTTCAGGTGGAATTGGTATTTTGTCAGGAATATTCTAAGTTCAGGGGCAGAGCTGTTCAGCTGATTGCTGGAAGCTCTTCAAGCTGCTCTTTCAGAGAGACACTGGAGATTGTCTTGCAGAGGGATCTTTGTCAGCTATGCCTTAGCAGGATGCTTTGGAGTGGATCATTATGACCTGCTTTCACTTAGCAGCTTGCACTGTGAGTTTCTGTTTCATCTGCTCACACACACCTGAAGTCCACGCATGGGGTTGGCTGCAGGTTTTGTATTTGGGAAGCCTAAAATACCAGTAGGTAAAAAAGAAAAGCAAAAGCGTTGCTGTGAAGCTGCAGGCAGTGGGGAGGGTGGCAGGTTGTGCTGGGATGAAGTGGTTGGTCTTCAGTTGTCCTGGCAGCTGAAGGAGAGGAATTAGGATGCAGAAATGCTGCAAGACAGGAATGCAGAGAAGACGGGGTGAAGGGAAGAACAGCGTTAGAGCAGAAAGAAGATGAGATGAAGGAACCAGAAGAGAGTGGCAGGGAGCTGGGTCTGAGTGCAGCTGTGATCTGTGATAGGGCTGCCTGTTGAATCTCAGGATGGCAAACCTTACTTTGAATACTTCTCAGCATGGGAGAAAGTGTATACCTTTCAAAGAACATAGTATTTGCCTGGGAATATTTTCTTCTTTGTAGGAAATCACTGCAAGCTACAAAAAAGTTCTTAGTTTTTCTTTTTCTTCTTCCTTTGCCTTTGCAATTGCCTTTTTGCCTTTTCCTTTTAATTTCTTTTGTCCTGCTCCTTCATTGCTTGCTCCCTTCTTCCCTTGCATGTTCTCTCCTGGAATCAGCTGTGATGGTTGCATTGAAATACTCAGACAAGGCAAAGGCATCTGTGCCCTTTGCAATCATTTCTGTCACAAAGACTGATGGACATGTGCAAATGAGGGAAGTCTGAGAAATTACTTTGACTCTGTGCCACAGCTGTCCTAATGAACTGAGCTGCAAAGACTTTGGCCTCTGGAAATAGAGGGTAGACTATGGATGGGAGGGTGATGGACTTGGATATTTAATTCAAAGCAATAAGAGGAAAATAGCAAGAATTGGTACCTCATTATGGGAACAAAACCAACCAGAGTTTTCCATTTGCTTGTGCTGGGTTTTATTCATGCAGCTAAACGTGAGGAATTGGTTAGACTGCCCAGAAATTACACTTCCATCTACAGTTATGTGTCTGGACTGCCATATGCCCTCTGGGGAGAGACTCGGCTCCTTCTGCAGGGTCATTCCTCTGTATAAAACCTTTGTATGGCCAGATTTGCTTCCTCTAAGTGCCCACCTTTCTCCAGTGACTGCAGAGGGAGCCTTGACACCAAGATTAGGCTGGTCATCTGGCTTTCAGGCTGGGTAAAAGGAATCACCTATTCTGTTGGAGATTATGTGAATCAAGCCCCAAATGGGGGGCTTTTAAGTCCAAGAGTATAGTCATTAGCCAACTGCCTAGTACTTGGCAACTCATAGCAGAGCTTCTACCAAGCCAATGCAGGTAGAATAGTTTGCTTTGACACCAAATTAACAGCTGTCTCAGAACACTCTCATTTAAGTTCAGCATAAGTTATCAGGCTTTAGGGGAGGGAAAAAGAGCAAGAGGTCACCTGGTATTCAGCTTCCAACAGCGCCCAGCCAAAGCTGGAGTAGGAGGAACATCTGACTGGAGACACAGAAACCTATTGATTTCCAAGGTTACTGATATATGAGCAGCTCTCACCACCTTGTATCTGTATCTTGTGCTACTCTGTGAAGATGACATTTCTTTGTGTCTCTTGCCTTGGCTTCCTGCTTCTGGTATGACCTCTGGAGATATGTCCTAATAGATAAGACTCTGGACCAAAGGTCCAAGAAGGCACAAACCCACCTTGTGTTTAAGAGCTCAGCTGGTTTCCACCAACAGAGAGCAGTTTATTCATTGTGGGTTGAACAGAAGGAAACATGAAAAGCTGCAGAATGACTCTCAGTCAGTTTGGTTTCAGAATAAAGCTGTACTTTAATGAAGAAACAAATTCTGTGCTGGAGAGCACAAAGGGAGAAAATAATTTCTCTTAAAATCCTCCATGTGGAGAATTTTTTGTGCTCTTCAGACCACTTCTTTCTCGTGGAGAAAAATAATTAGAAATCAGGCATCAGCTTTAGCATGGTTTTAAGTGCTGGATTAGTTACCCAATGGAAGCGGTGCAGTCCTTACCTTCTCCTCTTCAAACCTGACTGTGTACTTCTTTGGTAATGGCAATTTAGTCAAGACAAATTTGGTCAACTCAGTCCTGGATAACTGGGGAAGGTTCTGCTGCCTAAGGCACAAAGAAGGCCAGAGAAGAACTAAACTTTCTTGCTGATCTTCAGATACCTGCTTGGCTATTGCAGCTTTGGGCTTCCTGAAGAAAGGCGCTGACATCCTGTGCAAGTCCAGTAGAGCAACCAAGATGAGGAGAGAGCTGGAGCATGTGTTGTGTGGAGAAAGGTTGCAAGAATGGTGCTTGTTTAGTCTTGGGAAGAGAAGGCTAAAGGGGGAGATATATGTTATTGCTGTCTTCAGCTCCAATGGGAAGATGTAGGGAAGACAGACCCCGAGTCTCCTTGGAGGTGTGTGGAGTTTGGCTACAAGGCAACAGAAAGTAGTTACAGTGCAGAAAGCACTGATTAGACATTACAAAGAGTATTTTAAGTCTGAAGGTGCTCAGACACTGGAGCAGGAGGTCAGTATAGCTGTGGGGCCTTCGTTACAAAGGTATTCAAGGCTGTGAGCAGTCTGCTCTAATGGAGAAATTTGCTCAATCTACATAATCTTGTTTTATGATGATTTTCATCTTGCAAGCACCCATCAGAAAGCAAACTTGAGAAGGAACAAGAGGAGTTTATGCCCGGATGCAAGAACAGGATATCTATCTGTCAGGCTGGTGCACCCTGTCTCTCAGAAGCTCCACAAAGATGCCATTCAAAGTAGATACATTGAGTGAAACTTGCAGAGAAGAAGATGGACTTTACACACCAAGGTGAGTCTGCGAATGACTGATTGTCACGGGTTGGCAGATGCAAAACAGGGTGAGCAGCGCCTCTTCAAGGCAATACATTTTACCTGAAAATGTTTCCGAGGAGGAAGAGCTCTTAATCACGAGAGCCTCAATCAGAAGTTGTCCTTTTCTGGAGAGAAAACACCTTCAGAAATCCCTGCTCTGAAATCCCTGACCCTCATCTCCTGGAAATGCAGCAAATCCCAATGTCCACCATCCTCTGTGTTCTCAGCTGGCCTCAGTATGGGCTGCAGGGAGGTTAAAGAGGTTTTTGTGCTGCTCCCCTCAGCAGGACAGGATGTCTGCTGGAAGGACATAAAGCCCCCCATGTTCTGCTGCCCAGGCTCACACAGGAATGTTGCTTAAGGAGCTGAAATAAATGCTAATCTGTGTCTTACTGAGTTTTTGCCCTTCTTTTGTCCTCAAACCCAGCAGTCTGCACTCCTATGGTGGGCCAAGCCCTGAAGTCCTACTTCAGCAGCTCTAGAAGAGGTCTGCAGGAATTCCTTTCCTCTGTCCTTCATCTTTAGATCCCCCTCTGTCCTCTTTTATCTCCCTAATCCACTGGGGGCCAAGGCTTTGGGCTGAGATGTCTCCATTGTGCTGCATGCAGGCAGCTCTCAGAGCACACAGGATGGTGCTGTGTACAAAAGGGCGTTTTCATTATGTGCTGGGCTGCAAGGCAGCAGCAGGACACAGTGTGGGAGCAAGATGGATGTTCAAGCCCAGAGTGTGATGCTCTTTATGCAAGGAGGGGTGCAGGGGGGAGGCAACTCCTCAGCTTGCATGGGGATACCACAGACCACTTAGAATCAGGGTTTGTCAACTTGCTCAGTAAAAGCCATGTCCCTGTGACTCACGCGCAGCCACACTTGTGCATTAATCCACGATCAGTCTTTAACCATGTCTGAGAACTGAATACTCCAGTCATGGAGCTGGTCCATTTGTACTGGAGACTTCTCCAGGCTGCTTCCATGGCTCTCCCAAGGAGATGTCTCTGATACTGACTTGGAAATGCCCCTCCAGTATGCTTTGCATGAGCACAACCTCCCAGAGCTGCAGCAGAGCAGCTCCTCACTTCCCTGCTGCCAGTGACGGGTCCAAAGGTTTGCCCAGCCCAGAAACAGCCAGGATCATAGAACAGAAAAAAAGAGCTGGGCTTCTGGAGGCAGAACTTACAGACATGGGTATTTTTCTTTCCCACCTTCAGTACATCCGTGAGCATCAGCACAGGGCTGGGTGCCAACTGGACCAGTTCCTTCAGAGTCAGCATTGGAACCTCTGCACAGACCTGCACTCTACAGTGAAGAAAATGTCTTAACCTTTTGCACCTTGCAGATGTAGGACAAGCACCTCTTACCTCTCTGACACCATTTGAGAGATACCAGAGTACAAGGGACCCAGAAGTTTGGGATGAAGAGATGTTATTCTCTTCCCTGTGATGCCTCTCAGTCTTGGGACCCACATCTCAATTTTACTCTGTTGTTGAGGTCAAGGAGAGTCACCTTACTACTGCAGCACTGGGACAGCAGCAGACTGATGGCTGAAGTGCACTTTTCTTTCTTTGTATGTCACCATGAGGTGATGCAACTGCTCCTGCTACTCTTTATACCAGAAAGATCCTATCTGAATGATACTGTTGGCTTCCCCCAGGGACAAAGAGTGTGGGGCAGTGTGACTGTCATTTGGAAGGTGGAAATTCATCCCTGGGATGGGGCACTGGTAGTTGAAACCCACCACCGCCAGCATCTGTCTGTCTTGGCTGGAACCCACTGCTACAAGGTTCAGCGAGCAACCTGACCTGCCACAACCCTGTAGAGACCATGCAAACACCACCGAGGAGGTGCCAATGAGCTGGGTCCACATCTCCAAATTGCCCACCCCTGCCAAAAATCCATCATTGAGGAATAACCTGATGTCCTCAGACACTGAGGTTCCTGCCAGGATTCATTTTCTACTTGGCAGAGAAGGCCAATGACAAAATATTTTGCCAAGCTGAGCAATTTTTGGTTGGCCGGTCTACTCTTTAAGTCAGCACCATTGTCACAGGTGGAGAAAGCAATTACACTGCAAACACAACAAGGTAGGCGAGGGACTGAGATCCTGACAACCAGACCAGGAACGGACAGAGCTGGCTTGAATTGCCATGATGACTACATCTTGGTTCTTAACCCTTCAGCACAATAAAACTCAGCCCAAAATAGCACTCAGCCCAAGCTGGCGTAGGCTCCCTTGTGTGCTAGGGACTCAGCAGCTCCCGTGGCCTATAGGAGTTCACAAGTATGCACAGAACTGGGTCTAGAAGGACTGGGGCTTTCTCCATGCACAATCCTTTTGCTTCCTAGTGCTTTATAAATTACTGCTGCTGTCAAAGAGAGCCCAGTGTAGCTGGAGGTCTCTGCAAGCAGATAGCTCCACTGAGGTTCTTCCCAGCAGGAGAGGAGCAGGTTTGTGCTGGATATTGTGTAGGAGTGGAGAGATCACACTTCAGACTACAGCATTGCGATGCAGTCTGCAGGCAGGGCTCTTTCACAAAAGCCCCATGTTCTTGCCATTACTATATGTACATGCCCACGAACTCTGGGCTATATATACTAAAGCACATCCCTGGGACGGATGTCAGTAGATCCTGCAGTGGGTGACAATTTTGTTCACAACAGGGAGCCCTGAAGGGACTAGATCACCACAGAAGGGAAGAGTGACTTTCCTTCCTGACTCCATAGTTTATCTTTGCTGGGAGGTAACTACTTAGAAATCTTCAGGGCATGAAGCAATACCCAACCAAGAAATCATTATCTCTCCTGATCAAGGTCCCACGTGCAAAGCTTCCTATAAATCTGATCCAGGACTGATCCTGTGAGCCATCTGCAGCATGGGTGGAGAAGCCTTTGTCCTATTCAGTGTGTCACCTTGGTCCTTCATCTTCTCCCATCCCCTGTCCCTGCCATTCAACAGCCTGCTCAGGCTCCCTGTGGTCTTGAGGCTTAAATGCTGAGGCCACTGATCTCCTTTTCCCTTCTTCCTGCTACCTAGTTAGATATTAGGTTCTGGACAAGGAAACAGGGCAGCTTCCTTGGCTAACGTCAGAGCATAAGACATCTGTACAGAATAGGACACCAAAAACCTCCAGGAAAAGGGATGAGATCAAGGAAGGAATGAGATCAAGGAAAAAGATGATCAAGGGAGGCTGAGACAGCCTAGCATTTGACCTGGTCTCCTTTCTGCCATCAATACATTTCTGCCCATTTTTGTTTCTTCCCCTTCATTCATGAGAAAACCAGAGTCTTAACTAATTTTGCATTCTGGGCAGCATGACCAATGTTAGCTCTGGGTGGACAACAAGGACAGCATGAGTCAGCAGCATGTCTTGCATCTATGAAGGCCAACTGCCTACTGGGCTGTGTAAGCAAGACTGTAGTTAGCAGGTTGATGGAGGTGACTATTCCCTTGTAATCAGCTCTTATGAGGTTGTATCTGAAGTGCCTTATCTATCTAGTTTAGGGACTGGAGCACATGATGGTTGAGAGTGCTGAAACTGTTTGGTGTCAAGAAGAGAAGGCTGAGAGAGACATTACTACTGCTGCCAACAGTCTAAGGGAGGCTGTAGAAGAGGTGGAGCTTCTGAATCTTGATGTAGATATGTTACAAAAGGACAAGGGGCAATGGACACAACAAAAGGGAGTTGCGGTGAATATAAGGGAAACAAACGTTTCAAAACAAGTGACACCCATCCCTGCAGCAAGGGCATAGAGGAAGGTATGATCTCCATCCTTGGATGGTGAAGCTTGGCTGCATGAGGCCCTGAGCAACCTCCTCTGTGTTTGATGTTATTCCTTCCCTGAGAAGTGGTTGGAGCCCTCTGGCAGCCCATCCTGACAAGAATTATCCTATGAATATGTGATTTTCAGGCTGTCTGGGGAGAAGAATGATGCTGGAGCCCTGATCCCAGCAGGGGTGAATTTGCTGAGGCACTAACCAGAGAGGAGTTGCTTTCATGGTGTACTATCTCAGCTTTACACTTAATCTGCATCTTTGCTGCAGGAGATGGGAGAATAACTGATTCATTCTTAGTGGAAACTCAATTAGGCATCAGACCTGACTTAGTGAATATTCAAAGGACTGGAGATGTGCTGTGAAGGGCACTGGTTGGCCAGCTGTGCAGAAAAACCCTTGTAAGACTGTAATACAACTTGTTGAGGCAAGGAGCAACACAGCACTGAGGAGTTAGACCTGTTTTCCTCCAGGAGCAGAGCAGAGCCTGTGACCACTTTGAGACTGGGATTGTGATAACACAGGGTCCCAGCCCAGTCACCAACTGAGCTGGGCCATGGCTTTAACCTGGCAGAGGAGAGATTAAGATGAGCTCTAAGGCAGAAGCTGTTCCCTGTGAGGGTGCTGAGGCGCTGGCACAGGGTGCCCAGAGAAGCTGTGGC
>JARCZZ010001280.1:0-22006 GCA_030323915.1 Brotogeris chrysoptera | reverse complement strand
ATGGACTGGATGGACTCAGCAGCTTTATAGGGATTGGTCCATGCACTAAGCAATGATCTCTCTCCCTCTCTGTGCGTTAGCGTATGTATATATATGTATGTAATGGTACACTGAAATGTGGGATCTGAGCATGATGTGAATGGTATGGAATAAGGGGTGGACACTGTCCTGGGTTCAGCAGCAGCAGTCATTTTTCTCTTTCTTGGCAGCTGGTGCAGCTCTGTGTTTTTGATTTTAGGCCTAGGAACAGCGCTGATGACACCGGTGTTTTCAGTTACTGCTTGGTAATGTTTTGGTCTGGTCAAGGACTTTCTGAGTCTCATGCTCTGCCGGGGAGGAGGCGAAGCCGGGAGCAAGCAGAGACAAGACACCTGACCCAAACTGACCAAAGAGCTATTCCATGCCACAGCATGTCATGCCCAGGATGTAAAAAAGAGGGACTGTTACCCGGAAGAGTTAGATCACTGCTCGGTCGGGCTGGGTATCAGTCAGTGGGTGGTGAGCAGTTGTATTCTCTTCCCTTGTATTTCCCCTGTCATTATTATTTTTATTGGTGGTAGTAGTAGTAGTTTGTGTTATGCCTTAGTTACTGGACTGTTCTTATCTCAACCTGTGGGAGTTGCATTCTTTCGATTCTCCTCACAATCACTCCTGGAGTAGGGGGTGAGAAGAAGTGGGGGGGGTGAGCAAGCAAACTTTGTAAGTGGCTTAAACCATGACACATACTTTAGCCAACGAGTTCTTACTAAATTCTGTTTCTCTACATTAGGCAGTTCTTCAAGGCAACTCATTGCTTTTTCTGATACTCTTCAGCTTCTTGTGCTGGTGGAATACTATCATTAACTCACTCTTTTCCACTTATGTAAGTTAAATACATGTACAAAAGCTTGGGTTTGGTTGGATTCATTATTGACCAAGATCAAAATCTCCCTTTAGTCAGGCAGCGGGAGTCCTTCAGGCTTTACCTTAGTCACCTTCCTTCTTTGACAAGTTACTGTGTAACCTTAAGTCCCTTTTAAGCACACCAATTAATGACTTTTACTTCTAAAGGTGATCATGAATAGAGTTCAACAAAAAATTTCCAGCAAACTATAAAAAAGTCTCTAAAATAAGAATGCACATCAGACCCACATTGAAATAAATAGTAAAATATTATGAGATTAGATACTTTGTCAACAAAAGAAACATACGTTAGAACAAGGTCCACATTAAAAAAACCCAGAGTATTCCCTTTAACATTGTCTAGGGATATAGCATATTTCATTCTGTGGGACACTGTAGTCTCTATCTCTTCCCTCAACAGGTACAGAAAGTCAGAGTGAGGTCTTCAGATTCACATAATGAAGATTCACATTAGTGAAGCGCAAATACTTAAAAAGACAAAGCACGGTCTGGAAGTGCCTGTTTCTGTACATGGAGTACAGATGGACATGCAGGGTGAACACCTCAAATGTGTGCATCCTCATCTACTAGAGCCTATCAGCTTGGTTATATGAACCCAGTCATAATTAATCTTAGCTGTCACCTCTAAGGCATTATTCAACCACAGGAGAAGAGAATACTCAGAACAGATTTTCATTTGCTGGGGTGTTTTTACTAAAGCCATTTTATTTTTCATAGAAGTCAAAGGTAAGGGAAGATGAATTCCTTGCCTAGTCTAAGACTGTTTCTGTGGTAAAATGGGTTTCACTAACCCACACTCATGGGTTAGTGGCTGTCATGGGTTCAGCAGTAGCAGTCATTTTTCTCCTTGGTAGCTGGTGCGGTGTTGCGTTTTTTGATTTTGGGCCTTGGAACTGAGCTGATAACACCAGTGTTTTCAGTTACTGCTTGGTGGTGTTTTGTCTGGCCAAGGGCTTTCTGAGTCTCATGCTATGCCAGGGAGGAGGGGGAGCCGGGAGGAAGCAGAGACAGGACACCTGACCCAAACTGACCAAAGAGGTCATTCCATACCACAGCATGTCATGTCCAGGATGTGAAGACGGAGAGCAGAGACCTGGAAGGGGGTGGTGGTGCAGTGGGGGGTTCACTGCTGGGGGGTGCACTGACTGGGTCAGGCTTGGTGAGCAGTTGTATTCTTTTTCCTTGTACTTCTCTTGTATTTTTTCCCTTGTATTTCCCTTGTATTATTATTGGTAGTAGCAGTAGTGATTTGTGTTATACTTTAGTTACTAAACTGTTCTTATCTCAACCTGTGCGAGTTGCACTCCTCCCCATCCCCCCAGGACTGGGGGAAGAAAAAGAGGGAGCGAGTGAGTGAGGGAGTGAGTGAGGGAGGGAGGGAGGGAGGGAGGGAGGGAGGGATGGAGGGAGGGAGTGAGTGAGTGAGTGAATGAGTGAGTAAAGCTTCGTGAGTTTTAGAGACTTAAACCACAACAGTTCTTTTCTAGGTGAATTCTAGGTGAATTCCTCGCCTAGTCTAAGACTGTTTCTGTTGTATAATGGGTTTTGCTAACCCACATTCATGGGTTAGTGGCTCTCCAGACTGTTGATTCATTTATATAAACTGGATCAATGTCAGCAGGGTATTTCCTGTTCTCCAAAGTCTGTAGCTCAGTGGCTAAAGAAATATTTATAAGGTGGAAATGAAAGTTTAAAAACCCCTCAAACAAGGAAAATGATTAAACACAGATTTCTGAGATCTGAGCTATGAGTAAGATGAGTGCTGAGCAGTATCATGCAGGACCTAATCACCATTTATTTTGCCTACCTTAGAGTACAATTGTATGAATCAACAACATTTATCAGGCTAAATAATATCTCACATGTTGAGCGAAAAGTGGTTTTAGCTTACAAAAAGTTGAGAAAAAAGGTTGAGGAGAAAAAAGGAAAAGAAGGGAAAGAAAAGAAAGAGGGAAAGGAGATCAGGTGCCTATGTTTTCCATGAGGAGAGAAGAAATATATTAGACGACAAGTAAGAAAAAAATCAAATAAATACACAAAACTTTCTAAAATTAGCACTTGTAAAATATGGGCATAGGAATTTCTTTTATTTTCAGACAAGCAACAAGGACATGTAATATGAAAATACATAGTGGGAGTAGAATAATGACAAGATACAACCAGAAAATAGCATACATTTAAAACTAGATCAGAAAAAGCCAATTGGCTAAACTACCTATGGGAGTACAGGGTTTATCACCTCAATATAAACATTTCTCAAAAGATGAGGTTGTGAAGTTACCTAATAAAACAGATCTTCAGAAAGAAATGTTCAAGCTTGTCAGTAAGGGTTCCTGAATGTTTTTCATTTTCACAACTGCTCTTTCTGGGAATACCTAGCATTCCAACATTTCATTGTCAATAAAGAAACAATTATATTCCTTATTTTTCTACTGACAGAAAGATTGGTTTGCTGAAAATTAAAAAGAAAAAAAAAGTCCATGGAGATCTCTGGTATAAAAAAGCCCCATGAGATGAGCACCTTTACAAGGCAGAGAGATTTGGTAAGAAAATGTCACAAAACAGCAAGTAGATGAGGTTGTTTTCATACTTATATCTGTCTGACATCAGCTCATAAAGCAGATAGATGGCAGAGGATACAGATAAAGTATTCTGGACATTTTGCCTTTGAAATTAGTAAACTTGATGAAAACTGGTTCTCTGTTAGCTTTAAAATAAGGAATTGACATAAGAAGTGAAGGTGAAACAGTTTAAGATTTTTTTTGTTGTAAAGGTTTTTCAACATGTAGAACATATATCTCATAGTGGGTTGTGATAAAAATACTTAACAGCTCCATGTGCATAGTAATTCTGCTTGTTTCAATACTTTACAGGCCCTACTGGCAGCAACCAATTCAGTCATTCTAAAGTGAAAGAACTTCTGATGATTGCACTACATCTGCTCTTTTTAGGAAACCTAACAGTAGTTGATCGGCTTGTAGAGCAGAAGCTGTGCAGGGAGCACATAGGTGAAAAAAAGGCAAGTTGAAACCTAATCGAGATAGCTATGCTGACGTTTCACATCACCGTGGAAACCCAGGTAGTTATAGGCTATGTACAATTCCTATTTTGAAAAATTGCTACCTGACATGAGCATTTTCATAGCAAACATACTTTTGACATGCCTTCAGGGCCCTACTTTTCTCATGTTATTGAATGACAAGCAGGCCGAACCCAACATCTCTACACTGTTTACTCCCTCCAGTCTCTAGAAGCAGTCAGATTTTGTGTATTCTGACCACTCTTCTATCTGCAGCCCAGCAGAAAGCATGGTTTCCTGTGGGTGACCTTATATAAGGCAAGAACTGACCATGTCTTTCAGGTGGTGAGCAGGCTGTCAGACTGAAAATACATACTGTCATTGCTACTGTTCCAGTCTTGCCCAAGGATTCACAGAAAGATTCTCATCCCAGAAGAATACTTGAAATAGATGCCACTAAAGCACAGACCAAATCTTGTTGTGTTTATTCAGCGAAGGCCTCAATAAAGCCAAATGCCAGTTTGCATCCTCTGAATCTGGCTTGAATACAGCTAAGACTAAATGCAACTTTTTTTTTTCTTCAAAAAAAAAAGAGGGTACCTTTGAATGACCCCCAAATTCTTTCCAGTTTTCTTTCATGATACTCTACTACTATTTTTTTGTGTGTTAACCTTTTGATTTAAAGCTGTGTCACGTGAGTATCGTACATCTGACGGTGGTACTCTGCTATTTATTTCTATTCAGGAAGCATTTCTTGCTGCAATTTGCCCTTTCTGGGGAGAAGAATGAAGAAAAAGGCACCAAAACAGCGTGATAAAATACTTTTAATAATTCACATCTGGGGATACAGTGTTTTGAAATGCTAGCACGTTTTGTAAGTTTTCCCATCACGAAAAATGTTTCTATCCTTCCCCACAATTAATGGTGATAAATTTTAATCACGTATGATCCCAATCATGTTACTCTGACAATTCTCTTTATCTTGCTACGTCATTCTGATGTGTCCCTTGTCCTGTGGGTGTGAAATGTGCACTATTATTAGCTCATTAGGTCTTTTAGCCTCTGGATCAGTGAAAAATGATTTACTGTATTTCAATTCCTTAACCTCTGAATTTCCCTTGATGCATATCTTGCCCCTTCTTGTTTCAGAATTCCAGAATACCCCTTAGCACTACATTTAGAAGACAGCCCGATCATCCTGTGCATTACAAAACTAAGTATAATTTTCCTCTGCCAATCAAGCTTTTAATTCACCAATTTTTTCTTAATTCATTAGAAATTCAGCTGTCTGAACTGGTCATTTATTATTTCATCATACAATGAATAAGATACCCTCTTATGGTTCTGCTACTATTTTTCAGTTTGGATTTTGGATTTAGATACAGCACTCCTGTTTTAATAGTTCATAAACAGTTTTATAAACAAATATAAGAAAATATTGACTGCCATACAGAGGTAAATGTGTTCTAATTTGCTGCTAACTGCTTAAGTTCTTGTAAGTTATAATTTCTTCATGAATTTCAAGCATTTTTTCAGATTATACTTAAAATGTGTGCAGTACAAAATTAAAAGTCTGAGCTAATTCCCCTAAATGAATTGAAAGACTGCATTTAACTTTAGTGATATGGAGATCAAGATTGCTGGCTTTGACTTTTTTATACATCTGAAAATATTATAATAATTGTTCACTTCATATCCTTAATATTTATCTCTCTTGTTGCCATAGAAACAGACTCTAACATATGAGAACATTTGGTTAATTTGGGTCCCAATTACTGCACTACTAAAGTATATTCCAGCTCAGTCAAATTCAGAAAAGTCTGCTTTCTCATTCACAAAATTATCTGCATAAAATTTTAATATTCACATTAAAATTTTATATTTTCTCAGAACATTCAGAGTAGACAACTTTCTACAGTCCAAGATGCTGCGCTGAGGCTGCCAAAATGTCTCAAGAGCACAGATTACTATATGCTGACGCTTTTTCATATGGGTATGAATGATACCTCATGCCAGAACCCAGGCAAAATTAAGGAAAACTGTAAAGCCCTAGTGATGCAAGCAGAAAATATTGGTGCTCAGGTTACTTTTCCTCCATTTTACCAGTTAAAGGGAAAAGTACAGCCAGAAATGGGTTCATCTTGCAAATGAACTGCTAGCTTTGTGGCTGGTGCAGTCATGGGGGGTTCGGCTTTTATGACAATAGGACATTTTTCAGTGACTATAGCCTGTTAGAGAGGAATGGGATCCACCTGTCTATAAGTGAATATTTGACAGCAGGCTCGCCAACTTGGTCAGGAGGGCTTTAAACTGAAGGACTTGGGGGTAAAGTTCAAAGTAATATTGCTTTCACCATTACAACTAATCAAGGAGCAAACCAGACCGAGAGCAGTGGCAAATGTTCCTTTGACTGCAGGAAATACTGGAAAATATTGTCCCACTGTTAAGAAAAAGATGGAAATAAGTCACACAATTCCATGGTGATGTGGACACAGACCCACCATCAGTGAAGGAAGAGTTGGTATGTGAGTATTAGAGAAGCTTAATCATTATAAATCAAGCGGTCCTGATGATATTCTCCTGAGGGTGTTAATAAAGAGGGCTGACATCATTGTAAGGATGCTTTTCATTATCTTTGGGAAGTTTCAGAAATTGGAGGACATCCCAGAGGACTGGAAGGAGACATATTTCACCATCTTCTAAAAAAAAGGTCACAAAGGAGGATCCAGGAAATAGCAGGCCCAGCAGTCTTACTTCTGTCCCTGGGAAGATTATGGAGTGGATCCTCTTAGAAACTATCACAAGACAAATGAAGCATACGACTAGAAAAAGCCAGCAAAGATTCACTGCAGGCAAATCGCACTTGACAAACCTGATCTCCTTCTAGGATAAAGTAACCAACTAGGTTGATGAGGGGCTGTCCTGGCTTCAGCAGTGGCAGTCATTTTTCTCCTTCTTAGTAGCTGGTGCAGTGTTGTGGTTTTGACTTTCATCCTGGGAACAACGCTGATAACACCAATGGTTTTAGTTGTTGCTCAGTAATGTTTACTCTGACCAAGGACTTCCTGAGTTTCATGCTTTGCCAGGGAGGAGAGGAAGCAGGGAGAAAGCAGAGATAGGACACTTGACCCAAAGTAGCCAAAAAGGTATTCCATACCACAGCATGTCATACACAGTATATAAATTGTGTGGAATTATCTGGAAGAGCTAGATCGCTGTTCAGATTGGGCTGGGTATCAGTCAGCAGGTGTTGAGAGGTTGTATTCTCTTCCCTTGTCATTGCCCTTATCATTATTATTACTGGTGGTAGCAGTAGTGGGTTTGTGTTATACCTTAATTACTGGATTGTTCTTATCTCAACCTGTGGCACTTACTTTCTTTCGATGATCTTAAGGTCCTTTGCAACGGTATCAGTAGTGGGTTAGTGTTATACCTTAATTACTGGATTGTTCTTATCTCAGCCTGTGGCACTTACTTTCTTTCGATGATCTTAAGGTCCTTTGCAACCCTAACTATTCTATGATTCTATGATTCTCCTCCCCATCCCTCCAGGAGAGGGGGGAAGGAAGAAGACAGGGAGTGAGGGAGCGGCTGTGTGGTTCTAGGTTGCCAGCTGGACTTAAACCATGACAGCTCTTTTTGGTGCCCAAAGTGGGGCACGAAGTGCTGAGATGATGACAGATCTGAGCAGGGTGTGTCTAATCATATTTAATGCTGATTTATTGGCTCTTGAAGTTGCTGCTCTCGATCTCACAGTTTCAGCATGTCGTACCCTACTTACGGCCAGTATTTGCTGGTTTAGTGTATATCAGTTGGGGGTCTTGGGCTAAGGTTCTTGTTTCACTGAACTTTATAGTAATGACTTGTAATACAATAGACTCATTGATCTTGAAACTGATCTGACTTGTGTTCCCAGTGTGGTAATCACCTCTATACTTTGGGAGGTATATAATAGAAGTGCTTAACAATTACACATCTTTTTTTCCTCCTCAGGAGGTCAACCTGTGAAGGAGACATTCCCTTATACTCCCAGCTCCCCCACCAGACTATGTAAAGCATCATTTGTGAGTTCTGAAGGTTTTGAATGGCCTTTTAGGTACCTTTGAAATCTACCTGCTGACTGTGATGGGGATCAGCATGTTGGCACACATACAGAGTGTGTTTTACCCATGACCATTTCATCTGGTCTTGAAAGTTAAGCAGAATCAGGTTGGGTCTTGTCTGGGGTTAGATGAAGATACAGGAGGACCAAGAGATTTTCCCCAAGGCTGCACAGTCGTTAGTGGCAGGGTGTGGGGGACAGAATGGGCAAGTATCTAGTCCACTGGGCCCCTCCAGTGCTTTGGAACTTCACCACTGAACAAGTGCAAAATCTGGAAAAGCTAGTAAAACAGTTAAATGATGTGTGTTGTCATCCTGGTCATACCAGAGATGGACAAATCATGGCAACATGCTGGGGCTTGGCCTATTCTTACAGAGCCCTGTTTAACACTATCCAGCACCCTCAAAGGGAAAAAGATGTCTCTGGATCTGTCAAAGCAACAGACAACACAGGTACTTCAAATACAGCAGCTGGACTACCACAGTGACAAGTACAGCAGCTACTCAAACTCTGACTACAGCTGGCAACACAGCTACTTCAACTCAAGTACAGCAGCTACTCCAACTCCAAGTACAGCAACACACCAACCCCAGGACAATTACAGTAGCTACTCAAATCCTGACAGCAGCAGACAGCGCAGCTGCTGGTGCTATTCAACCCCCAAGCACAGTGGCTGCACCAATCCTGACAACAGATACTGCAGCTAAACCAAAGGACCAATTTGTGCCAATATCGGTTGCCCCTGTGACAAGGGGAAAAGCAAACAAGAGGCACAAAAAGCAACCCGTACACTGATGAAAGATGAAGAACCAATGCACTTACTACATGGGACAGCATCTGATCAAGAGTTTTACTGTGTAGATCAGGGGAAGATGAAGAAGAAGAAGCGACTTCTTGACCCTTGACATCAGCTGAGCTATGGAATATGTGACAAGATTTCACTGGTCATCCAGGGGAGCATATTGTCACCTGCTTGCTCCAATGCTGGGACAATGGGGCCGACAGTCATGAGCTAGAAGGTAGGGAAGCTAAGCAGCTGGGATCACTTGCTAGGGAAGGGGGAATTGACAAAGCAATTGCAAAAGAGGAACAGTACCTCAGCCTTTGGAGGAGGCTCTTGGCAGCTGCGAAAGAAGAGTTTCTGAACAAGGATGATGTTATGAGTCATTCAGCCAACTTGACCACACTAGGGAAAGTCATTCAGTCTCTGAAGGAATCAGCCATTGTAGAGATGATTTACTGCAGGCCGGATGCTGAGAATACATCCACAGATCCAGATGAAGTCGAACGCACGCTACCCATGTGGTGGAAATTTACAAGGAATGCACTGTTATCACATGCCCATTCATTGGCAGCAATAACCTGGAATGATGTAACACTACCAACAGTGGATGAAATGATTCATAAAATCCAAGAGTTTGAAGACAATCTCACCCCTTCCATCATCTCGGCTGTGGAAAAACTGTCCCAGGACCTCCAACAACTGAGAGATGATCTATTCCATCTATCCAGCTCCCCACGTGTACCAACCCACATCTCTGATACTAACGAAAGGTGTCCTGCTGTTTGAGAGAGAAGATATAGGAGATACACACCATGGGCCACCCTATGGTTTTACCTGCAGGATCATGGAGAAGACATGAGGATGTGGGATGGAAATGCTATCTCAGCTCTGGAGAACAAAGGTCAAGGCTTATCACCCCATGAAGGCTGCGGTTTCAGTCTTTGGTGAGCAGGTTCCCAGATGGAGTGGAAGAGACAATTTTACTTCAGCTCCTGTGATACAGAATCATCCCTGTCAACAAGACATGAGTGACCAATGTGATGACTATTAGAGGGGCCCCACCTCCAGCCAGGTGGAGGTAGGGGACACTTGGATTTACTGGACTGTGCGGATCAAATGGTCTGGCACATCAGTCCCACAGAAGTATAAGGCTCTAGTAGATACCGGTGCACAGTGTACCCTGATACCATCAAGCTGTCAAGGGGTGGAACCCGTTCCTATTTCTGGAGTGACAGGAGGATCCCAGGAGTTGACTGTACTGGATGCTGAAATCAGCCTGACTGGGAGGGAATGACAAAAACACCCCATTGTGACTGGTCCAGAGGCTCCATGCATCCTTGGCATAGATTACCTCAGGAGAGGGCACTTCAAAGACCCAAAAGGGTACTGATGGGCTTTTGGTATTGCTGCTTTGGAGACAGAGGAAATGGAGCACCTGTCCACTTCGCCTGGTCTCTCAGAGGATCCTTCTGTTGTGGTGTTGCTGAAGGTCGAAGAAAAACAAGTGCCAATTGCGACCACAACAGTGCACCGGAGGCAAATCGAATGATACAATGGGCTATTAAAAACTACACTGGGAGCAATGGGTGGTGGGACTTTCAAGCATTGGGATGCACATTTGAAAAAAGCCACCTGGTTGGTTAGCATAGGAGGATCTGCCAACAGGACTGGCCCAGCCCAGTCACAACTTCTACATACTGTAGAAGGGGATAAAGTTCCTGTGGTGCACATAAAGAATTTGCTGGGGAAGAGACTTAGTTATTCCTGCTTCAGGTAAAAGCAAACCCACTCGTGGGATTGCTTTTGCTCAGGGACTTGGATATACTTGATAGGTAATGTGGGAAGACGGGGAAGTCTGATGTGTACCTCAAGGGGATTTGATTTTAGGCGAAAACAGATAATAAACTCAATTATATGCTGTTGCCTGCTATGTAGCACGTTTGTAGCCCACCAACTAGGTATCTTCAGGTCCCCAGAGAGTGGCCCTGATTTCTCTCTGATCATCATTCCAACAAAGAATGAACTTTGGCAAAACCAGACAATCTCAGCAGTGACCAGACAAGCTCTGCAGTGTCATCAGCAGGCAACAATCCAACACTGCACGCAGCCTCTCCTGCTCTGAAAGACTGTTACAAGAGATGGAGCCTGACATCATGGACCAGATAAACTCAGCAGCTTTATAGGGATTGGTCCATGCACTAAGCAATGATATCTCTCTCTTTGTGTGTGTGTGGCTATATATATATATATATGTAGTCTAGTTCATACTTCGCCAAGAAAGGTCAGACAAGATGATCTTTTAGGTCCCTTCCAACCTGTGATTTTATGATTCCTGTTTTTAAAACAACAAAAGAAATCCACCTATAGAAGCCTCTCTCTGAAACCTTAGTCACTGGGATCAACCTGGCTTTTTTGCCTCTCTGTGCGGAGCATAATCACAAAGCAAGCTCCCTACTGTGAAGGGCAATATTTGACTCCTGTGGGCAATATTTGACTCCTGAAGGGCAATATTTGACTGCTTACCAAAAGCATCACATCTGCCAGCTGCTAAATTAAAGTGATGAGGTTCTTAGGTCCTCTATTTGGCTAGGCAAACTACAGTTAGTTGTAGTATAGCTATTTGATATTTTTACATTTCAAAACAGACAGAACCTAACATTTAGGTTTATGTGCTTAGATATGTGTTTAGTTAAAAATGACAGCATGCTTATCCAAAGATATATAGATAGACAGACAGACAGACAGACAATAATACTCCTCAGATCCTACATTCTTATTAAGTTCATCCTATTTTAACTAGAACCATTGCTATCATACTTGTCTCCTCCCTCTTTTCCACATCTTGTCTGTCTTGTCTGTAATATGGTCTGTGTCAATAAGCTGGAAACCTACTACTAAAACCAGTATGCCTCTTTTTCTAATCAGCATGGGAGGAAAGTTAGCAGAAGGGAATTTCTTCATAAACCTTTGAGAATCTTTTACATACAAAAAAAAGAGACTAAAATCTAGGTTGCTAATAATTAAAGCCATTAAAGGATTACTTATGTTGGTGTGCATATCAACAATGCATTGTTGCAGAGGGATTTTAAAAAAGTTTTTCCATTTATGAGGGTTTTTTTTTATCCTTTTAATAGTTCTTAATAGAAAGTGTTTTTCTTTTTAGTGTGGAGAAGGGACAAAATGAGCTCTCTCCTTGGAGAATTTGTAATGCTTCCCAAACCTTCCAGAAACTTTAAATAAATATGTAAATGAGAGAACCTCTTGTTTTATTGAAAAATTGTTTAATGAGTGGAAATTACTTGCTTCTGTTTAGGTAAATACATTTTTAGGTTTTAAGAAATTCTTAAATTCAAGCTGCTTCATGTCCTTCACAGCACAAGATACAGAAATATATCCAGTAATTTTGGCATCAAAACTTAAATTCTGGTTATGGTCGAACATATTTTTTAGAGACCTCAACTGGTAGGGACTACTGTATTTTGAGATAAGTTGTTCCACCTGTAAAATGCTCTGCTCCTTTTTTTTTTTTTTTGCCAAGATTAAATATTTTTACCATGATGAGAAATGCATTCTTTAGGTGCCTGTAAGCTAGTTTTTCTAATTAAGCTAAGTAGATTTTCTCAATTAAGCTGACAGCATGGTTTCCCACTTTTTCAGGGAACCTTCTGGAATCTGGCATTAGGAATGGACTCAGAACTTTATCCATATTCTTAAAAATGCAATATTCAGAGGTATTGCTCTTTCTCTACTCAACATTCTGCCTTTGAATTTCCACATTGTTCTCTGAACTTTGTAATAGGACTTCCAGTTAGTGAACCTGTCTGTAACTGCACCTTGGTAACAGCAGTCCAGGACAATGCTGCCCACTTCGTAAGAGAACTTTTTTCTCAGAATAAAGACCCAAAATTTTTGTTTAAGTCAACAATTAGCTGTAATAAAATTGATTATATTTAAGGAAGCTTGTGCTGTCAGACCATTCTGTCCTTCTTATCTATGTTTTGAAACATTAACACCTTTCTTCACTTCCCTGAAACTTTCACAGGGCTGCCTAAATTGCCTATGAAGCAGTTGTCACAACTCTGCGTATTCAGAGTTCCTCATCTAACTCTTTTTACCACTTTTCTGTTCAAATTGATCAGTTTTGCTAATGCAGGGTATTTAATAAGTCTTTTTAACTTTTAAATCTGGGTAATAATTCCTTATCATAAACAGGTAATATAGTATCATGATACTCTACAAACATAAAACAGTAACTTTAAAGTGACTCTACAGCCAGACAAAGGTTTTTTTGCAGTAACTGGTCTATGCTGGTAACAGGGCAGAAGAGAGGTAAGGCAGAAAAAGAAGTGATGTGACACCACCACTAACTCTGCTATTCCCTGGCACAAGTCCAACACTTCATTGCCTTCTAGGTGTTGGTCGATAAGAAAATGAACATGAACCAGCTTCAGTGTGCGTTTGCAGTCCAGAAAGCCAAACATATCCTGGGCTGTATCAAAAGAAGCGTGACCAGCAGGTTGAGGAAGGTGATCCTGCCCCTCTACTCTGCTCTCGTGGGACCTCACTTGGAGTATTGTGTGCAGTTCTGGAGTGCTCAACATAAAAAGGACATGGAACTGTGGAAACAAGTCCAGAGGAGGGCCATGAGGATGATCAGCGGACTGGAGCACCTCCTGTATGAAGAAAGGCTGAGAAAGGTGGGGCTGTTCAGCCTGGAGAAGAAAAGGATGCATGGAGACCTCCTAGAAGCCTTCCAGCGTCTGAAAGGGGGCTTATAGGGATTCTGAGGAGGGACTCTTCATGAGGGACTGTAGTGATAGAACAAGGGGTAATGGGTTCAAACTTAAAGAGGGGAAGTTTAGATTGGATATGAGGAAGAAATTCTTTCCTGTAAAGGTGGTGAGGCACTGGAATGGGTTGCTCAGGTAAGCTGTGAATGCTCCATCACTGATGGTGTTCAAGGTCGGGTTTTACAGAGCCTTGGGTGGAATGTTTTAGTGGGAGGTGTCCCTGCCCATTGCAGGGGGGTTGGAACTAGATGATCATAAAGTCCTTTCCAACCCTAGCTATTCTATGATTCTATCTGCTTTGGCCTCATCCAACTGCTTGCCCAGGATTTTCATATCAACCATTGCTCAGAATTGGAAAAAAGACAAAGTAGGGAAAACAATGTCCTGATTTTCCAGTGCCTAAAATATCTCTCAGTGATGCTGACATACATAAAAAACTTTTTTGTGCCCTCTTTTTTTCCTTAATCCTGCAGAATCTATAAACTACCTTGCGGTAACAGTCCAAAAGCCAGTCAAAAGTCTCCTATGATTTAAGGTATAAAATCATAAAATTGTAAAGTGGTTAGGGTTGGAAGGGACCTTAAGATCATCTCATTCCAGCCCCCCTGCCATGGGCAGGGATGTCTCACCCTAGACCATATCACCTAAGGCCCTGTACAACCTGGCCTTGAACACCACCACAGATGGAGCATTTATCACTTCTTTGGGTAACCTGTTCCAGTGTCTCACCACCCTCACAGCAGCAAGCTTTTTCCTTATATCTTACCTGAATTTCCCCTGTTTAAGTTTAAACCCCTCAACCCTTTTCCTATCACTACAGTCTCTAATGAAGGATGCCTCTCTGGCATCCTTGAAGGTCCCCCTTCAGATATTGGAAGGCTGCTATGAGGTCTTCACGCAGCTCCTCTTCTCCAGGCTGAACAGGCTGAACAGCCCCACCTTTCTCAGCCTGTCTTCATATGGGAGGTGTTCCAGTCTCCTGAACATCCTTGTGGCCCTCCTCTGGACTTGTTCCAACAGTTCCATATCCATCTTATGTTGAGGACACCAGAACTACACATAGTATTCCATGTGGACTCTCGTGAGGGCAGAGTAGAGAGGCAGGATGACCTCCTTTGATCTGCTGGTCCTTTTTGATGCAGCCCAGTATACAGCTCAGTTGGCTTTCTGGGCTGCAAACACATGCTGAAGCCTGCTTATATTCAGTTTCTCATCGACCAGCACCCCCAAGTCCTTTTCCACAGGGCTGCTTTGAATTTCTTCTCTGCCTAACCTGTAGCTGCGCAAAAGACAAAAAAAAAAATCAATGAAGTGCTAGGTAAGATAAAGTTCCTTCAAGTACTTACAAGAAGAAAAGGAGTAGCTTTTTGTCTGTTACACAGAATATGTGATTTATTTTATAGTTCACCATATCCCAGAACCTAGAAGTTTTTCTTAACTCTGTAAATCCTGTACTTTATTAAAAAGCTTTCATAAAATCTACTTTCCCTCAAATCCTTTTTCAATCTTCCTAGAGTCTCAAGAAATAGAGAAGTTATAATTGGTGTCATATTTGACTGGTATCAGTTTACCCATGGTCTTTTAAGAAAGCCACAAGGTGAACTATACATTCATCTCACAGACTATGTCACTAAATAGATGTCCTCAAATCTTCCAGTGACATGAATTCTTTATTAAACTTACCCTGAAACTTCTTCTTAGACATCTATCTTGTATCATTTAGCTTGCGTATTATTGTAAACTGTTTCTAATATTCCTTTGTGGGAGCAATTGAGACACAAAAGATTATTCACAAACTTCTCTATGAGATTCTCTTTCTTCCCTTTGTTATTAAAGGAAAGATGTACTGACCCTAATGTACTGAACTGAGTTTTCTCTAAAGATATCAACTTGCTGGTCACAGCGGGTGAAGTAGGATTCATGACCATGTGGCGTTAGTTACCCATCTTTCATATACCTTCAGTGTATTACTAATTTCAACAAAATAATGAAAATTCACAAAACCTGGGGGCTATAATTTGTGTCCGCTTAATAAACTAAAATTCCACCAGGAAACGCTATCCCTCTTAACACATCAGATACACCTGTAGAGATAATGTACTCCCCATAATGCAGAATTATTGCAGAATAATTGTGTTTGAATTTCTTTTAGCGTATATATATATTTAAGTTTGCAACAGAGTTAGACATATATTCCACATAAGAAGGTTCAAGTACAGCAGAGCTGAGTAAGTATCAGACATCAGTTTACTTTTAGGAATCATGATTTCCTTACTGCATCAGTCAGAAACTTTAAAACTTAGAAATTTCTTTCTTTCATGGGTGAAAGAAAATGGACAGAAAAAATAAATTCCCTGAAGTCTGCAAAGTGAATGTTTTTGCTAAATTCCAATTTATATCTCTGTGGTGAAGGTCTCTTCTATGACTCAATTGTTCTGTCTTGTTACATCTTGTTGCATCAATATGGAACAGATTTCATATATGCAAAAATAGACGGCTTCCTCCTGAGGTATTTGCCAATGTAGTGTCACTGTAGTGTATGCTATATTAGTCGTTGGGTTGTTAGCAGGAAAGTGAAAGTAAAATTAAGAAAAGTACTATTAAAACATGATCATTTGATTTCGCTGTTTCATGTGGCATGAAATTTTATTTTTTTCATTTCTGAGTTCAGTATGTGAAAAGTGCACATTCATACACACAGTGTCTTTACTGACTACTGAAAATGCAGAAGAGTACTTCCCAAAATTAAAATCCTAAAAATCTTTCAGTGAAAGCATGTTAAGGCAGAGCTAAAAATATACTGTACAAAGAGATAAATCCAAATAAATCCACAATGATCTGCAAAATTAAACATGTAACATGCAGTATATTTCAGCAAATGCTCACCAGAAGTGAAGCCTTTATATATGGTTTGTGCTCTGAATATGTAAGATTTTATTTTAAAAAGGGAAAACAGGAGTTACCTCGCACATTAATACTCAGTACTATGGTAGCTTAGGCAAAATCAAATGCACACAACAGTATGGGATCTAAAGGAGAATCTAGCAGTAAATATGCTTCACAGAGAGCTCTGGGGGGAAAGTCTTCTGGACCACAGAAAGCATTATAATATCTCTTTAGATTTACTACTTACATTATTAAAATGCAGGAGGCTATTAATATCACCAAAAAAAAAAAAAATTGTGACAACAGATGAACCAAAGAACCTTTCAGCTCATTTCCTCAATTGTAAACAAAGACCTTCATATGCTGCTACTGAAGGAAATGCAAAGAGCAGAGTACTGTATAAACTTTACATGATTACACAGAAGCTTCAACAGAGGGTTGTGGTTTAAGCCCAGCCATAAATCAGCCACACAGTTTATTAGCTCCATCCGCCCTTCCTCCCCTTGCTCCCAGAGGGATGGGGAGGAGAATCAAAAGAATGTAAGTTCCACAGGTTGAGATAAGAACAGGAAAGTAACTAAGTTATAACACAAAACCACTACTGCTACCACCAATAATAATAATTACAAGGGAAACAACAAGGGAAGAAAATACAACTGCTCACCACCTGCTGACTGATACCCAGCCCGACCGAGCAGTGATCTAACACTTCCAGGTCCCTGCCCCCAGTTTTTACATCTGGGGCATGACATGCTGTGGTATGGAATAACCTCTTTGATCAGTTTGGGTCAGCTGTTCTGTCTCCGCTTCCTCCCAGATTCCCCTCCTCCCTGGCAGAACATGAGACTCAGAAAGTCCTTGGCCAGACTAAACATTATTTAGCAATAACTAAAAACATCGGTATTATCAGCACTGTTCCTAGGCCCAAAATCAAAAACACAGCACTGAACCCACAACAAAGAAGGAGAAAAATGACTGCTACTGCTGAACCCAAGACAGTATCCACCCCTTATTCCATACCATTCACATCATGTTCAGATCCCACATTTTCCATGCACCATCACTCTTATATATATACATATATATATATATACATACGCTCACGCACAGAGAGGGAGAGAGATCATTGCTTAGTGCATGGACCAATCCCTATAAAGCTGCTGAGTCCATCCAGTCCATGATATCAGGTTCCATCTCTTGTAACAGTCTTTCAGAGCAGGAGAGACTGTGTGCAGTGTTCACACTTGTGGATAACCTGGGCAGTAGTGCCCATTGCTAAATCCACCCCTCGATCATGAGTCCATCTCTATGTTGCATCTCTGCCTTGATGGCCTGAAGTGTCATGGGCCCACTAGGCTCAAAATAATTCACCCTCCCCTTCAGCAGTTTCTGCAGCTTGTTGTTGGGGACTCCATAGAGCTGCCTTCCATCTCTGACACTTTCAAAGCACTGGAGGGGCCCAGTGGACAAGACACTCGTCCATACTGTCCCACATACCCTGCCACTCATGACTGTGCAGCCTCGGGAAAGATCTCTTGATCCTTCTACATCACCATCTAACCCCAGACAAGTCCCAGACCCTATTCTGCTTAACTCTCGGGACGAGACAAAATGGTCGTGGGTAAAACACACTGTCTATGTGTGCCAACATGCTGATCCCCATTACAATCAGCAGTCAGGTCTCAAGGGTACCCAGAAGTCATTCAAAACCTTCAGAACTCTCAAATGAGGCAGCTGCACTTGTCACTGGGGCTGGTGTAGCTGCCGTGCTTGCCGGCTCTCTCACCACCAACTGCTCTTGTTTTGAGTCCAGATCTTCCTCCTCTGCCTTGCTGGGAAGTGCTGCATGGTCTCCTGCGTCCTGCTGGGGCTCGGGCTCTTGGGACTCTGTGGGCGGCTGCTGGGGAATGCTCTCAGCTGCCATGGGGCTGGGCTTGGCTGCGGGGCTCGGCTCCTCCGCCAACTCCTCCTGCTGCTCGGCAGCCGTCTACTTCCCCTTCTCTGCCACCCCGATCTCCACTGGCAGCTACTCCCTCCCAGCCTCCTAGTCCCTGGGATTGCTCCCCTGAGATGGTTCTTCAATGGCAGCTCCCAGGGCCATTCCCCTTCAGCTCCCCGCAGCCTCACACAGACAGGTAAGGACAAAGCCAGGATACTGAAGAGCAGCCGGATGGCCAGGTACAAGTCCACAGCCACAGCCATCCCCACCCTGCTGCTGGAGCCCACCCGTATTACAATTCATTACCATAAAGTACAATGAAACAAGAACCTTAGCCCAAGCACCCCATTTTATAAACACAGAGACAGCAAATATCACCTGCAAGTAAGGTACAAGATGCTGAACCTGTAAGACAAAGAGCAACAACTTTGAAAGCCAAAAAAATCAGCATTGTGATGAGTGATCATTAATCCTGTCATTATTTCATCCCTCTGAGCTCCACATTGGGCACAAGAAAGAACTTTCATGGTTTAAGCCCAGCCATAAATCAGCCACACAGTTTGCTCGCTCCCCCCCCCCCCCCCTTCTTCCCCCTGCTCCTGGTGGGATGGGGAGGAGAATCAAAAGAATGTAACTCCCATGGGTTGAGATAAGAATAGGCCAGTAACTAAGGTATAACACAGACTGCTACCACCAATAATAATAATGACATGGGAAACAAGGGAAGAAAATACAACCGCTCACCACCCACTAACAGTAACCCAGCCCAACCCCAGCAATGATCTAACTCTTCCAGATAACTGCCCCCAGATTATATAGTGGGCATGACGTGCTGTGGCATAGAATCATAGAATCATAGAATAGTTAGGGTTGGAAAAGATCTCAAGATCGTCTAGTTCCAACACCCCTACCATCAGCAGGGACACCTCACACTAAACCATACAACCCAAGGCTCTATCCAACCCGGCCCTGAACGCTGCCAGAGATAGAGCATTCACAACTTCCCTGGGCAACCCATTCCAGTGCCTCACCACCCTCACAGGAAAGAATTTCTTCCTCATATCCAATCTAAACTTCCCCCGTTTAACTTTGAACCCATTGCCCCTTGCCCTCTCACTACAGTCCCTAACAAAGAGTCCCTCCCCAGCACCCCTATAGGCCCCCTTCAGATATTGGAAGGCTGCCATGAGGTCTCCAAGCAGCATTTTCTTCTCCAGGCTCAACAGCCCCAACTTTCTCAGCCTATCTTCTTACAGGAGGTGCTCCAGACCTCTGATCATCCTCTTGGCCCTCTTTTGGACCTGTTCCAACAATTCCATGTCCTTTTTATGTTGAGCACACCAGAACTGCACAGAGAATACCTCTTTGGTTAGTATGGGTCAAGTGTCCTGTCTCTGCTTCCTCCTAGCTTCCCCTCCTCCCTGGCAGAGCATGAGGCTCAGAAAGTCCTTGGTCAGACTAAACATTACTAAGCCGCAGCTAAAAACATCAGTGTTATCAGTGCTGTTCCCAGGACAAAACTCAAAATCACAGCACTGCACCAGCTACTAAGAAGGAGAAAAAAAATTACTGATACTGCTGAACTCAGGATGCAGTTACCACCAGAGGCTGTATAAACCAAAAATAGCAGCTTCTATAGGATAGCTGTCAACATCTGAAAATATTGTCTTTACACCCTACTGTTGCACAGGTAGATTTATATATTTCTGGTAGGTCTTTGATGTAGCACATACTTAAATAATTATAAAAATCTCACCTGGGAAACTCTCTGAAAAAAATGGCTGAGGAATTGATTGAATACTTCTTAGTGTTTTAGACCAGTTAGTAGCAAAGTTATTCACCTCTTTTATTCTCCCTGTGTCTTGTTGATAGGTGAAGACTTCAGCAGTACAAGGGGGATTGTGCATCTTAAGATACCATGATGAACCACTAAATTTTCTACATCAAAGTAAAAGTTAAAGACTTCCAAATTGTCTTTCTTTATCAATATATGCTGTGCTTTAGTTAATTAGAGTAGCTGCTAAGTTTGTCCTTGTGAGTCAAGAGTTTGGTTGCACAAACAGCTCTGAAGAAAGAATTCAAAGAAAATCTTTACATTCTAACAACAATAAGCTTCTTTTGCAGTACATGTGTGTATACTTGTTCTCAAGTTATTTCAGAACGTTCCATAAGAAGCCAGTGCTAAAGCTACCGTATAAATTTATTGCACCTTCAGCAATTGCTCATAATGTTAAAAGTTGTTTAACATGAAAATAGAACATGAAGGTTATTCCATGCAGATTAAGACGGTTGTACATAGGATAAAAATTCCTCTAACTCTTTATTTTAAGGGTTTTGTAAAGCTTAATTAAATAAGGCTTACAAAGTGAGCCACTCAAGTCATGAGTTGAATATATGTAAGATTCCATTCCATTTTTAACGTTAGAAACAACAATCATCTAGTCATATTTAGCACTATACAGGTAATAGTAGATAGGAGTCTGACTTAGATTCTCACCCTTAATTGTAAAGGTTTCGGAACCACAGAGCTAAATATACCAGATTAATATTCCTGGGGGGGGGGGGGGGGGGGAAACACACACAAAAAAACAAAAAAAACAAAAAAAAAAAAAAAAAAACAAAAAAAAAACCCCTGTAGTAATTTTCTCAAAAAAGTGCCAGAGTTATGTAAACTCTGACATACAATATCGCATACATTTGATTTTGAGGTTTTTGGTTGTTGCTGCTAAGGATGAAAAAAATTATAATAATAAAATAATTTCTAGCATATGAAAACATTAAACAAGAAACTTAGACCATATGACTAAATGCCCACAGCATGGGGGCTGGAACTAGATGGTCTTAAGGTCCTTTCCAACCCTAACTATTCTATGATTCTATGATTCTATGACTATACCTCATGTCACACATATGACACAGAAGTTCACTGAGTATATTTTGTACTGGTAAGGATAAGTGTACCATCAATTTTTTTCATTGAAGATGGAGAAATTAAAACTCACATCCTTCACAAAATTGCAAAAGAGGACTTTGTGGCCTCTGGCCCCCTCCTCAGGCATTACCATCAGCTGCTATGGCTCATGCAACTGCATCAAACAATGTGATCACAGCGATGCTCCTGCCTAAGGGACCTGTCAATCAGATCAAGGCTTCATCTGCTTTTTTCTAAGAAGCCTGTGCTTAGAAACACCAGAATACTTCACAGCAACAGATTATGGCAACAAGTTCCTATATATGGAATAAGGTATCACCTGAAATCAGGGCCTAAACCAGTCAAAAGCAAGCCTGCTTGCAGGAAATATAAAGCTACCCCACCCAAAGTCAGGCTTTTCCATAGCCTTTCTTGTGGCCTCCTCAATGGCAAGGACAGAACATCTGCTTTAGTACAGGAATCATAGAATCATAGAATAGCTAGGGTTGGAAAGGACTTTAAGATCATCTAGTTCCAACCCCCCTGCCATCAGCAGGGTCACCTCCCACTAAACCATTCCACCCAAGGCTCTGTTCAACCCGGCCTTGAACACCACCAGCAATGGAGCATTCACAACTTCCCTGGGCAACCCATTCCAGTGCCTCACCACCC
>JARCZZ010001272.1:26907-41861 GCA_030323915.1 Brotogeris chrysoptera | reverse complement strand
AGAAAGTCCTTGGTCAGACCAAAACATTACCAAGCAGTAACTGAAAACACTGGTGTTATCAGCGCTGCTCCAGCTACGGAGGAGAAAAATGACTTCTGCTGCTGAACCCATGACAGTGAGTTACATTTATTCTTAGAAGCTGTAGTTCTGCAAGAATAAAATTAATTGAATATGCACAGGTAGAAGGAGACAGAAAGGGTGAACATTCACAATCTCATCTCCATATAATCGACTTCGCGATTACACACCTAGATACTGAGTCTGCATTTCTGTCTAGCATTACACTGGTACTAGACACTAGCTCACTAAATAGCGTTTGAATGCATCAAGTATTCAATGGATAGGTACTATGTGGAGGGTTGGCAGGTTTTTTGCTACATTTTTGGGTTCTTTCCCCACCTATCTAGCATATGGAATCAAGATTTTTTCCATTAATGATCTTATGCAATTATATCTTAGAAATTTATGAATTGCAAGTTGAAAGTCCAATGAAGTAAGCTAAATGATTCAGTTAGAACAGTGCATTCAGGACTATGAAATATCACTAACTTCTTTACTAGCATCAGAAAATTGCAGACTTTTCTTTTAGAAAAGCTCAGAAATAAAGGGAATTGTGATTTCTAGGAGTCAGGGTCAAAGGGCATTTTAGTTTATGTGACTACATGGATTATTAAGAATGTATGCCCAGCTTAATTTTATTCCTCTTTAATTGACTAGGCCAAATTCTATTTCTATGAATTGTTCCCTTGAACCTCATAGAATCACAGAACAGTTAGGGTTGGAAAGGACCTTAAGATCATTTAGTTCCAACCCCCCTGCCATGGGCAGGCATACCTCCCACTCAACCATGCCACCCAAGGCTCTGGCCAACCCGGCCTTGAACACCGCCAGTGATGGAGCACTCACAGCTTCCCTGGGCAACCCATTCCAGTGCCTCACCACCCTTACAGTAAAGAATTTCTTCCTCTTTATATCCAATCTAAACTTCCCCTGGTTAAGTTTGAATCCATTACCCCTTGTCCTATCACTACAGTCCCTAATGAGGAGTCCCTCTCCAGCATCCTTATAGGCCCCCTTTCACATACTGGAAAGCTACTATGAGGTCTCCATGCAGCCTTCTCTTCTCTTCTCCAGGCTGAACAGCCCCAACTTTCTCAGCCTATCTTCACACGGGAGGTGATCCAGAAATAGATGTTAGATGAATAGGTGTTCTGTCCTTTTTCTGTTGCGGACACCAGAACTGCACACAATACTCCAAGTGAGGTCTCACGAGAGCAGAGTAGAGGGGCAGGATCACCTCCTTTGACCTACTGGTCACCTCCGTCCACCTGCTGGTCACGCTTATTTTGATGCAGCCCAGGATACGGTTGGTTTTCTGGGCTGCAAACACACACTACTGGCTCATGTTCATTTTCTCATTTACCAATTTTTCTCATAATTTCCAGTATCCACTTAAACACCTAACTACAGCTGATACTCTATATACTTATATACCTTGGTTTCTGCTTTGGTGAAAATGCATTAGCATTCTCAATTAAATCTAGTAGTGTGATTTTTGAACAGGATCTTCTGATCATTCTTACTCCCCTTGCTTTAGTTTTCATCATGGATCAATCCTGAAAGGCGCAAATTATACTCCTTTGAGGTAATTAATGAGTTACATCTGAATAGCATCAAGATAGCATTCCTCATGTGCTCCAGCTCTCAATAGCCTTTTATTAGGACCTGATAAAGCTGGTTCAAAGTAAAACCACTAAACCACATTGAAATTCTTATAGCTTGTATAGATACTGTATCTTCTACTGTTTCACTTTACAGACTTGTTTATGCTGTTAATTACTTGATAATGCATTTGATAACAGTATTCACTATTAGCTAAAATAATTTAACACTAAAATGTTTTGATGTCAAAATGCTTACTTCTGTGAGTCCTGAGACTCAGCTAACTACAAAGGCAGTGGAAATGTGCATGCTTCATCCCATCAGAATTTATAAAGACATTCTTCAGTCTAGCTGACATTCAGGTCTGAGTCTGGCAGGCATTTTCAACAATATAGATTGTTCTGAGTCCTACACAGAATATGATGGGAGGAACAGAAGGTTATGGGATGTCGTTATTGAATGCCCTTTACCATTGTCCTCTGAAATGGTATACTTGCTCAAGGTGTGAGATAGGAAGGTCACATCCTTTCTGACTGTGTTAGTATTGCATATGCCATATCATCTGTAATGACAGAAATAGACAATTGGATTTTTAATACCTTCACATTAGTATGTTTTCAGTTGAAGAATTCTTTTAAATTTAGGTTGTTTTTTCTTACATGAACTAAAATTTTATTCCCTTTTATGTATTTGCCATTTGAGAGAATCTAGTAAGACTTTGTGAAATAATAAAAATCTTTGTTCTAGATTGAGATGGTGCATATGATGTTATTTCATGGTTTTAATAACTAGGTCACATTATAATTATTTAAATATGAAATAAAGATATAAGCATTAGAGAGGGTATTTTAAAGTAAATCAGTTGTTGTTCTTTTGAAATTCGTTTTCCAGTATCTCATAAAATAAAACTACTCTGTGAAGTAGAATAATAAATAACAGGAAAGAGCAGGACAGAAATACAAGCGCTGCCTCATTGGAGACATACTTTACCTGTAAACTCACCAATGTGTAAGCTGTTTTCTTTTCATGCTTCGAATGTATGTGTAGATGTTTTCTAATGTAAAAATATGGAATATTTAACAATCTGTATTTTGAGGTGCATTATTACAAATTAATAGTTATTACTGATGACAAGTTGAGTGATACTTGGCATCACTCAGTATTTCAGGAAATAGTACTCTATTGTCACAGTAGTACTTCTATTCCCACAGCCATGGTGAAGAGGAAAGAAGAAACTATCAAAGAAACAGTGGAGAGACAATCTCCAAAAAATTGTAAACACTGCCACTGAATAATTTTCATCTATAGTTAAGGAAAAAAAAAACCCAGCTGCACAGAATACAAGACAAACTGATAGAACTGTGGTATAGCCTTCAAAAACTAGAAAACTGTTTTTATAAGAACATAAGATTTTGAAGACTTGTAACTATTTCATTTTGCAAAAACTGAGAAGCTAGCAATGGAATATTTCTTGAAAAATTATACATGAAAACTCTAATTGCAATAGCTTTCATGTTCAATAGCTTCCTGTTGTAACTTTGGACATGCGTGAAAGAATAAATTAAATAAAAAATATACCTTATACGTTTTTTCAAAGTAAATTTTTTCTCACAGAATTTGTGGGATTAAAGAATAAAATAAATAATCATGGTGTATATTCACAGCAGAAGTTAATTTAAGCAATGAAGTCAGTACTGTAAGCACACAGTACAAAACCATCCTGTGTTACTATAACATGGGCAAGCAAAACATCTGTTTAGGTCAGACTTGAGTCATCTGAAACAAAGGAAACTATCCACAGAACAACCTAGTTCTTGTTGGTCTTATTATCACATGTTCAGTTTCTAAGCAGTAGCCAGCTCTGAGGGATTTTTTTTTTTTGTTTTGGTGTGTTTTTTTCTTTTTTTTTCCAAATAACTGGTTACACACTAATAGCACCTCTTAGATCAGTAGGTTCTCCTGATAGCCCTGCCTACTATCAGGACAGAATCTGTGTGCTTTTGTTGTTAACTATAATATTATATCAGTCATACTTTAATTCTGTAAGAAAATAAAGTTGAAGAAGGTTAGTTTTACTGTAATGTAATCATAAGTTTTGGTAGAGGTTTGTCTGAGATACCAAGCTAGATAGGAGTGTAGGTAAACAGTGAATTTGAAGCAGAGTAGATTTGCTTATTCAGTTTTCTGCTTCAATGATTTAATTTTAGGGTGTAGGATTTACACTGTGGTACCTAGTATTTCATAACATATCTTTTTGCTTTAAGCATAACTTTCATCTTGCTTCAACCAGCGTGACTTGTGCTCCTGAGTGCTTGGGGTACTATTGCATTCTGGGGTAGCCTTCTGGAGTTTGCGAGCTACATTTCCTCCTATTTTCCTAGCAGTAAGCACTGAGTTTCAGATACACCTAAGGTTTGTCACAGATGGCAGGGAGCTGTTTTTTAATGACTAACTGCTCAACAGCGTTTGCTTTTCTATTGGTGACAGAACCCTAGATGATCTGAATTAAGTTCATTATTCTGGTGTTAGTCCTCTAAGTTCAGGAAAGTCTCATCTCAGCAGGTTGTGAGAGTAGTTTACCTATGAAACATATATCTTCATGTCTATTCTATGGAGAAAAGTATGGTTTTAACTCTTGTTCATATAATAGACTAATTAAAAAAAAATACTGAAAACAGTGAGGTCATAGGCAGTTTCATTGCATAATTTTGGGTTTTATAAGACAGATTTTTTTTTTTTCTGTTTTGTTACATTCTACCTTATCCTTCTTTTGTGAGAAAGGGGGAAGTGAAGCTTTTGTAGTTTCTGCACATCAAAATCAGGAATTAAATCTCTGATATGTTTCCTTTTTGAACTTTTCAATCTTATATGTTTCAGTTTATATTCTCTTGAGGTATTTTCATTGTTCTAATGATTTTCATCGCCTTTGTACCCATTTTCCTCTGTGTTTGCTTTGTGTGTATTTTGTGGTGAAGTAACTGAACAGGATCATGCCAATGATTTATTTAATTGCCTTCTGATACCCTAAATTCTATTCCTTGTTTACCCTAAATTAATTTTGTAGAAAGATTTATATTAACAGCAAAAATCCCTGTCCTAAATCAATGCAAATGTCTTGAAACCTTTTAAGTGTCACGGTTAGTTCAAATTCTCGAGTACAATAGTGCTTTGTACTTATAAAAAATAATGACAATAAAGATCACTGACCAGTAGTTTACAAATGCAGCTCAACTTTCTGTGAACCTGATGCCAGTTCTGCTGAAAGTGTGTTATTGATAAGTTTTGTCATTCAAGGTCATTCCTATTTCAGATCTCTCTTGAAGATACTACCCATTCTCTATTTGTGCTTTAATGTAAGACTTCCCTTTAGAAAAGCCGTACTGCTTTGTGAATGTAATTTTTATCCAAGTCTCAGATGAATCTGGTTTTTATTATAATTTCAACACTTTTGTTACATCTCAGATTTACAAATCTCATTTTCAGATGCCCCTTGAAACGTTTTCTGTAAACAGGCATTGTATTTGCCTCTCTGTTCTGTAGTAGTATGATCATTTTAAAGAAGTCAGACATTCCTTAAGCTTTCTTACTCACACTTTAAATTGTATGCCTAAGGAGACCCCAATCCAAGCTCTATTCCTGTGACCATAGGTCAAAAAAGATGCTGCTACTGCTTTCAGCAACCAACAGAAATTGTGACACAGATCAGAGATTTCTGCATTCTCTGATGAAGGTTTTTAGTTTTAATTATTATTTGTTGGTAAGTTTTTTATTAGTCATGGGCAGTTTACAAATTATCATGTGTTGCTGCTGGAAACTAAGTTTTTTAAAAACTTTGATGCATGAGGATAGATTTTGTGTTTTGGGGTGCAAGGAGAAATTCTTTGTGGATTTTTTGTTCTTTTTTTTTCTTTAAATTACAAATTTAGTTCAGGAGGTGTTTTGGCATCTCAGTCTTCTATAATTCATAGAATCATAGAACAGTTAGGGTTGGAAAGGACCTTAAGATCATCTAGTTCCAACACCCTGCCATGGGCAGAGGCACCTCACAGTAAACCATGCCACCCAAGGCTCTGGCCAACCTGGCCTTGAACACCACCAGTGATGGAGAATTCACAAATTTCCTGGGCAACCCATTCCAGTGCCTCACCACCCTTACAGTAAAGAATTTCTTCCTCATATCCAATCTAAACTTCCCCTGTTTAAGTTTGAATCCATTACCCCTTGTCCTCTCACTACAGTCCCTCATGAAGATTCCCTCCCCAGCCTCCCTGGAGGCCCTCTTCAGATACTGGAAGGCTGCTATGAGGTCTCCATGCAGCCTTCTCTTCTCTTCTCCAGGCTGAACAGCCCCAACTGTCTCCTCCTATCTTCATACGGGAGGTGCTCCAGTCCCCTAATCATCCTTGTGGCCCTCCTCTGGACTTGTTCCAACAGTTCCATGTGCTTTTTCTGTTGTGGACACCAGAACTGCACACAGTACTCCAAATGAGGTCTCACAAGAGCACAGTAGAGGGGCAGGATCACCTCCCTCGACCTGCTGGTCATGTGTCTTGATGCAGCCAAGGATACGGTTGGCTTTTTGGGCTGCAAGCTCACACTGCCGGCGCACATTCATTTTTCTCATCGACCAACACCCCCAAGTCCTTCTCCGCAGGGCAGCTCTCAGTCTCTTCCCTGCCCAACCTATAGCTGTGCTTGGAATTGCTCCCACCCACCTGTAGGACCTTCTACTTGGCAGTGTTCAACTTCATCAGATTTGCATCAGCTCACCTCACAAGTGTATCAAGGTCCCTCTGGATGGCATTCCTTCCCTCCAGCATATCAACAGAACCACACAGCTTGGTGCCGTTGGTAAACTTGCTGAGGGTGCACTCAATCCCACTGTCCATGTCACCGACAAAGACGTTGAACAAGACTGACCCCACACCAGTCCCTGAGGGACACTACTCGTTACTGGTCTCCAGCTGGACACTGAGCCATTGAGCACAGCTCTTTGTGTGCGGCCAGCCAGACACTTCTTTATCTACCAAGTGGTCCACCTATCAAATTGATGGCTCTCCAACTTAGAGACAAGGATGTCATGTGGGACAGTATCAAACACTTCGCACAATTCCAGGTAGATGACATCAACTGCTCTACCCCATCCATCATTTTAATAGCCCCATCATAGGAGGCCACCAGATTGGTCTGGCAGGATTTCATCTTCATTATTAGAAAAGTTTATGTTGATTTTGCTACTGAGATAAGAAATTTCCTACCTCAAGATACTTTTTGTTTGTTTGGTTTTGTTTGTATCTGGTATATGTATATTTTGTATCTGATTTTAAATACAAAAACTAGTCCCGTTTTACCCACCCATTGTCTATTCTCAGTCAAGATTGCATGCAACAATTTGACCATGTATATGTGTATTTAAACACCCACATACATACTTGTAATCCAAGGAAAAGTAAAATATTAGTATGTGATTTGTGAATTATAAATGTTCAAAACAATATACCTAATCCATATATTTTTATAGAGAGAAATATAGATTAATGTTGCATCAAATTTGATCTTCCATGGCTCCTTAAATGATATTTCTGAGTACTTAAGAGGCTGTACAAGTTACGCTATAATGAAGGTCTTAAAAATTTCATCTAATAGGATGATTAAAGAAGTTGAAAATTGTATGCAGCTCCTGGAATTTAGCTTTTCAAAGATTATTGACAGTATTGCTTGTAACCCTGCAATCTTTCAATAGAAATGTATTGATCTAAGGTTATATGAGAACTAACATTAGACTGTGCCTCAAAAAGCTGGTACATCCCTGCCCATGGCAGGGGGGTTGGAACTAGATGATCTTAAGGTCCTTTCCAGCCCTAACTATTCTATGATTCTATGGGCGTGGGTTTTTTAGCTGTCTTTTAAAATAACCTCTGGAAAGAGAACTTTTTTGTTATCAAGAAATTTTCATGCTTCTGTTAACTTCACCAAGTTGATGAAAATAGGTCTTCAGTCTAAAAGCATATTCTTAGAAAACGAAATTGTGGAGTTTATCTTAATTTCACCTATTTCCCCAAAATATTTACCTAGATGTGATTACTGCTTCTTTTTGATTATTGATTTTAATTCTAATTTCTCTGCATCTTCCTATTGTTTAATGTTATGTTAGCTAAGTTGATTTATAAAATGAGGGTATTTATTTTCAAGAAGACTTACTTTAATAATATTTTTTCTACTTAATGGTTTTGTTCATTTAAAATTAGGTAATTATTTCCATGACACATAATTTCTGATTTCTTTTTCTATAACTCCCATGTCAGTAGAGTTCTGGTCAGACAAATCGTTATTTGAAGGTGACTCCCACTACTTTTTAATTTTGTGTAATAAAACTGTAGATCTTCCTTTCTGATTTGCAATATTTAATGAAAAGAATCTTGCAATGAAACTATTTGTGATAGTATTATCTATGAAGAAGAGCGGAGGATTTTCTCTGCTCTGATATTAGTCTCTTCTCCCAAGTAACAAGTGATAGAACAAAAGGTAACTTCCTCCAGCTGCACCAGTGGAGGTTTAATTGGATTTTAGGAAAAATTTATTCACAGATAGGGTGCTCAGGCATTGGAACAGGCTGCCCAGGAAAGAGGTAGAATCACTGTTCCTAGAAGTATTCAAAAAACATGTAGATGAAGCCACCAGTGATCTATTTTAACAGTGGATTTGGCAGTTCTGGGGTAATGGTTGGACTTGATAATTTTAAAGGTCTTTTCCAACTTAGGTGATTCTATGATTGGATGTTTCATTATGTAAGATAACTACAAGTAGGTAGACACTGTATTTAATATACAGTCAGAACTTAAATTTAAAACGTATGTGTGTAGAAGGATTTTCACTGTTTCCAACTCAGAATAATCAGTTGAGGTTCTGCACTTATGAACTTCTGAGTCTTCCATAATGCTGAGCATTATGACTTGGAATGTTTTGGGTTATTTTTTTAACTTTTTCCCCCAAGTTAATTATTGATTTCTGCAAGTGCTACTATGTGAGAAAACAACCACATCAGCAGTGCCTTTTCACCATGTAATTTCATGTTCTAAGGAATGTCAATTAATTATATTGTATTAGAGTAGATTGTATCTTAAATTTATTGATGCCTTTTTATTTCAATTTGCTGTTGGCATTTTCCGTAGCATATTTCCAGAGAAAATGCCTATGAGCTATAAAGCTTTAGATTTACCCAGCTGTTGTGGGTAACCCAACCCACAGCTAAGCCCCACACAGCTGCTGGCTCAAAGCCCCCACAGCAGGACTGGGGAGAGAATCAAAGGGTAGAAGTGAGAAAACTCATGGACTGAACTAGCGATAGTTTAATAGGTAAAGCAGTTGCACATACAAACAAATCAAAATAAGGAATTCATTCACTACTTCCCATCAGCAGGCAGGTGTTGAGCTATTTCCAGGTAATAGCTCATTATTCATAATGGTTACTTGGCAAGATGAACTCCATAGTTCTGAAAGTCCCCACCTTCCTCATTCTTCCCCCAGCTTTATCTGCTGAGCATGATGCCATATGTTGTGGAATATCCCTGTGGTCAGCTGGGGTCAGCTTTGCCCTGGTTGTGTTCCCTCCCAGCTTCTTGTGCACCCCAACCTACTTATTGGTGAGATGAAAAGCAAAGGCTTTGATATTGTGTAAGCATTGTTCAGCAGTAGGTAAGACATCAGTGTGTTATCAACACTGTTTTCAACGCAAATCCAAAACATAGCACCATATGAGAGAGAAATCCGGTCTCTAATACCATGGGAGGCTGACTTTATCTCTGTGTTGTTACATCAAAAATCATTGTCACTCCTTGAATTCCAAGTCCAAGCTTTTTTTTTTTTTTTTTTTTCTTAATGTATTCTCGGGATGAAGAAGGGATTCCAAACTGATTAATTTACAGCTCTTGAGCAGTCAAGGCACTTACTGTATGTATGCGTCATCTGGTCACTTGCTGCTAATTGAAAGGAATGTTTTCCCTGAGGTATATTATAGTTTCTTTTTTATATTGTGTATGGATGGGTAGTCAGTGGCATCTGCCTTCGGCTTTAGCTTTCATTTTTTTGCTCTTTTAACGGCTTGCAGGATGTGCAAAACACTGAAAGATTTAATTTTATCAGAAACCATGCATGGATTGGCAGTGCTCCAAGATGGTTCTGAGGTGCTCAATGGAGTCATTGTTTTTTCTAAGCAGTAGCTTAGAGAAGCAACCTGCCAAAATATGTTTTATTTCATGTTCGGTATTTTCATATCTGGTCATATCTTCTTATTTGCAGTTAATAGATTATCCAGTTGTAGAAGTTTCCTTCTATTTGCATAAAAAGATATGCTTGACAAGGGGCACTGTTCTCTGCTCTCCCCCTCTCTCACTTCCCCTTTTCCTTCTATCTTAACACAAGATGAGAGTAGATGAGCTGAAATTCCTTGTAGCTTCAGGAACATTTGTGAAATCTGATTGAATACCTAAGAAAGTGCGCAACAGATAAACTCTGGAGAGTTGCAAGTTGATATGACTAGGTAAATTTAATTATTTTCTAGAAAATGTGCTGTGGAATTCAGTGCTTTTGATGCAGTCTTTGGTCCCATTGACTCTATAGAGACAATGAATGTTCAGAACATTTTTTATTTTTTTTTAAATCTCTAAAGTTCAGGTGCAAGCTTCTAGACTTTTGAATTGAGAAACCAAACTTAATAGACTGACACAAGAAGAAGCAATTGTCATAGATTAAAACATGAAATTTCATGTGGATACAAGAAAGTACTCTTACTGCAAGGATGGTCAAACACTGGAACAGATTGCCCTGAGAGGTTACTGAATACCTATCCTTGCAGATCACTCAAAACTTGACTGGACATGGTTCTGGCCAATCTGCTGTAGGTGGGTGACCCTGCTTGAGCAGGGAGATTGGGCCAGATGATTTCTAGAGGCCTCTTCCAACTTGAATGATTCTTTGAATCTACGTAAGTTCCTTCTTTTATTTTGTCTCAAAGTTTCACAAAACATCATATGTTTCTATAGAATTGTCAACTTTTATAAATAATATCATTCTGAAAATAATCTGGGAAACAAATGCAGGGGGGTTTAAGATGATTTTCTTTTTTTTAAGCAGGAAAATAAAAGGTTTTTTAACTGGTAATTGGCACATTTATTCTTTTGTTTACATTGTTCCCTTGTAAATTATTTTAAAACTCTTCTGATTCTAACTTCATATGACTGGCAATAAAAACATTTTATATCAATCCAACATCCCTTGGAGATGATTTTCTGTGGTTTGGTTTTGATACACTGAGAAATGCCAGGAGAATGCCTTTTCCTTTATGCTTGTAAGAACTAAAGTACTATATTTTTCACTTGCCATGGAATAAGAAACTAGATTCCCTCAGGCTGGAGCACCTTCAATATTTAAAAAAACAAACAAACAAAAGATACATTCCCGCTGAATACATTTTAGATTAAAGGTATCACTTCACTTATTTGCCAGATTGAACAACATATCATTTTGCCTAGAGCGTAGATAGAGTGAGCGCTTGGGAGTCAGTTACTGGAACCGTACATACATGAACATAAAAATGCATCCTAAAGGTACAACTGCATGAATTTGCTGATTCTGTGGTGAATGATTTATTAATGCTGATTGAGAGGTGATGGAGACAGCTAATTAAAGAAGGCCACAGCTGACTTCTCAGCTAAACCGTGTCTGGAGGAACTGTTCTGATCTATTTATGGTAGACTCCTGGGACTTAAAGCATTTCAGATTACTCTGTCTTGGAAATTCTAAATTGTTTCAAGGAACTTCAATGTTATAGAAGGGCAATTAAGAGAACTGCTTTAATTTCTGCAAATTATAGTTTTGTTTTTTTTTCAAGTGGAAGTGGAGAGCCATTTGATAGTTTTTTTGTTTTGTTCATTTTATGACTAACGAAATTGGAAAAATATCTTCTTATGAAATCACGGGGTAGAATATCAATTTAGTCTGCACTTTAAATGACTTGGGAAAATACAGAGATGTGAGCGTGTGCCTGCAAACTAAGTAATCTTGATTATTGCTTTTGTTAGTCAAGTATTTTCACTTGAACTGTTTGGATTGTTACAGAGACCAATTTGAGAAGAAAATGAACTTTACTAAGTAGGAACCATAACCAATAACTTTATTAAATTATAATTAAAGGGAGATCATGACAACTTTCTCTGAGTACTAATGGAAATTACTGAGCAAGCACAGATGTTAACCTGATGGAATTAATTGATGACATTAAACAAATTAGTTCACAAGTCAAATAGAACACACTCTAGAAGATGAACTTTAGTAGACATATAATAATAACGGAAATTACTGAGATCTATTGGTAACATTATTTAAAATCAAACTCAGTTCTTGGAAAAAGTCAGGGATACAAACTGAACTATTGGAACTTTGAGATTTTGAGTACCTGATCCCTAAAATCTTCTTCAATTCCAAAAAGTGGGGTTTGAAATCACTCCTCATTGAGGAGGCATTTCAGAGAGGTGATCTGAAGAAACTAGGATGATAAGTGCTGTGCCAGACTTAGCCAAAAAAAGTGGTATGAGTAATTCATACTTCAGTGTAACCTATTGGCAAATTAAGATTTTAGCTGAATTGAGGTGAAAAAGTAAAAAGAGATGGCATTCAGTTAGTGGTAGAAATGGAGTGCATAGTTTACATTGTTGCTAAGTCATAGCGGCTATCACAGATTTATTATTTTTGCCTACAACTACGCATGTGTTTTAGACAGCTATCTTGCAGTTACTTGAAACAGATATGAACATAATAGCTGTAGGTTATACATGTAGCTGCAATAATAAATCTTATAATAAGCTTAATTATAATAAAAAGATCTGTAGTATAAGTGTTATAGTTACTTTCTATATTTGTAGGTCATATTTTTTAAAGTTCTAAAATACCTTCATATACAATGATAAAAGCCATTGAGCTATTGCTGTCTAAAGGAACTGGATTGCAACTGTTGTTTATTAAAACTTCCTGTGCTAATATTATTTTTGCTTCAGTTTGCTTATTTTTCACCTGCACTCCAAATCCCCATGTGCTTTACCATTTAAATGTATAGGAAGAAACAGAGAAATGAAATAAAAAGTAACCCTGAAAATGTACATTGTGTTAGTGTAGCTAAAACTGGGAAAATGTCTTACACTTGAACTCTAGGGAATTATTATGTATTCTGTTAACATGTCCATCTCTACTGTTAACTTTTTATATCAACTTAAAGGACACCTAAAATCTGACAGTCCAGCCTCAGGCTTCATAAGATGAAAGCATGGACAGAGTGTAATAAATAATAAATAACGTTTGCCATAGTGACAGGGTGCTTTGTATCCTACTTTAGCACTACATTTAAAAAGTTGCACATGGGAGAATTTGAGCCCTGGGCATAGTTTTGTCTAAAAAATAAAAAACCCAGCAAACCAACCCTCTAAAATACAACCACCAAAAAATAAGAATAATCCAAAAGATTCAAGGCACCTTTCCTACGACTTCGTTGAAACTAAATCACTTCATCTAGTAAGAAAATGTCACACTGTATGTACTGTAATATATAGTGTGCCAAGTCAATTAAATTGCTAATTGTCTGGTTTTGAGAAAAACAGATGGTGTGTCAAATTTTATTCAATTTTAACAATTTAGGCTCCACACCTGTTGGTGATATGCTCACAATAACGCAGTGGGTAGTCTAAAAATGACTTCTAGTATCTCTATGAAGCTGCTTGCTTTTCTTCCCCCACTCTCCCACCCTGTGTTTTGAAGAGTGCTTAAAACTGTGGGGTTTTACTTTTGGTTTGTGTTGGCTTGGATTTTTGTTTATACAAGTATATTCCTTTTTTCTTTCTTTTTTTTTTTTTTTTCCCTCTTATCTAAAATGCTGCTGTAGGTTGGAAGTAATCTTATTAAGATGTACAGTAGAGATTGGGCATTTGCTAGTTTTGATCTCTTCAACAACATATTAAGGGTTATAAAATTAATCGTTTTTACATGGCCTTACTACTCAGCTGACTGCTGCCTGGAGGTATTTTTTTACCATGGTTTCTACAAGCTTTTTAGTTCTTTTAAGTGGCTTTTACATTTAATGATGTTATAATTAGGGCACCTAGCTGGACATGTGAATCATAATTAAATCACTAAATTCGTGGTGTTTTCTAAATTTTTCAGGATTTTGTTCTCTCTGCTCTTTAAATGGTGCCTATTTGTTACCTCCTGTGCCAGGGCAGGATCTTCTTCCTGCACATAGCCTCTGTTCATTTATCTGAAATCTGTTCTGATAGGTATGTCTGATAAGCCACAACATTCTATTAGGTAAGTTCTGGAGTAATTATTTAAAATTAAAATATTATTCTAATAAGACTAAGAAGCTGAAAAGGTGCAAAGAATTGCATTCTGTTAGTGTGAAGCTGTGTGTAGGAAGGCTGTGGAAAGCCAGCACAAAACTAGCTAATTCCTTTTGTCTTTGTTGATAGCAAGCCAGAGCTAACCTGAGCAAAAGAATAGCCTTCCTCAGTGACTGTAACCCTCCTATTTCCAGCAAGCCCCATACTATTGAAGAAAACATCTCAGCACACCTTCTTACTTTGTATACGTCTTTAGTTTTGAATATGGTTGTTTAGACACAATTGTAATTCAACAAGTGGAAGAAAAGACCAAACTCAGAATCTGAGGGGGGGATGGTGGGCGGGGGGGGGATTGTGTTTGCACAAATTAGGTTATTTAGTCCTGGGATATTTGGAGAGATACCACTTAATCTTACCTTGGAAAATATTTTTGTACCAGTTTAATTCTGGTTCGATTTATGCCCAAAGATGATTTGGCCATAAAGCCAGCATTCCTAACTCTCATTTTCAGTCTGTAATCCAACCAAGATAAATGCAATTAAACTTAACTCTGTCCTAAGAATTAACATACTATCATCCATGTTGTGAATCAGAGCATCCATTTACAAAGAAGCATTATTTTTTTCCACATTATTATTACTTATGATACCATTGAAAAGCCTTGTTAATTGTGTATATAAAAAGTTTCTTGTGTATTCTGATGCATTTAGTAGTTAGAATAATAGAATCATAGAACAGTTAGGGTTGGAAAGGACCTTAAGATCATTTAGTTCCAACCCCCCTGCCATGGGCAGGCATACCTCCCACTCAACCATGCCACCCAAGGCTCTGGCCAACCCGGCCTTGAACACCGCCAGTGATGGAGCACTCACAGCTTCCCTGGGCAACCCATTCCAGTGCCTCACCACC
>JARCZZ010001272.1:0-16256 GCA_030323915.1 Brotogeris chrysoptera | reverse complement strand
GGCGCACTCAATCCCACTCTCCATGTCACCGACAAAGATGTTGAACAAGACCGGTGCCAACACCAGTCCCTGAGGGATACTACTCGTTACTGGTCTCCAGCTGGACACTGAGCCATTGAGCACTTCTCTTTGCATGTGGCCATCCAGCCAGTTCTTTATCCACTGAGCAGTCCCCCTATCATATCGATGTCTCTCCAACTTAGAGACAAGGATGTTATTTCCTTTTGACAGGCCAAGCAGTAACTGGCAGTCTGAGGGGTATTCTGTTTATTATCAATGTAACTGTCCATGTAGTGGATCACAGACTTAGACATGATTCCTTGGTATTAATTTTTCCATTTATTCTTTCTTCCTAGTGCCTAGTTCCTACAGTTCTATAAAGAAAGCTAACAGCTAAGTGATGTGTTTTTAAAAGTTAAATGAAGGGATTGATGCTAAAATTGGTAGATGTTTTCTCTCTTTAACAAAGCTACTTTATATTTTGAGGTGTAGCTATGTGGTATAGCAGTCCCGAAAGTGAAAATGTGTTTCAACCATTAATACAGAAGTGTTTATAGTTGCATGAAACTTTCTTCAGATTATCCATTTATCCATCTTTAGTCCACATAAAATCAGGTGCATTCAGAAGAAGGTGCCAGGAATTAGTCAGCTATGCCCAAATTCTGTTCCTCCAAGCTGAATTAAGTGTGTTAATGACAGCAAATGTAACATGACTTTCAACACATTCTCTAGATTCTTGACAGAGGGAAATCAGCTTTTAATGAAAGGTGTGATTGACTCAAAGCTCTAGTGGCTGGGGAGCAAAAAGGGTCGAGTAGAGAAACAGGAATATAAAGGTTTATATATATACTGCAGCTTTAGAAGAACATAGTGGAGGTATAAGATATGCCTCCCCTGCCATTCATCTTCTCTTCACATCAAAATTATACTGAAATAAAAAGTATTACTGCAATAAGGCTGAAGGAGGAAGGCCATACTGATTGGTTTTAGGAGAATAAATTTATGCACTAATCAGAAATCTCTTGAGCACAACATAAATGGAAGACAAACATTGCTGATTTTGAAATGTTTAAGTGAAATTTCATCAAATGATAAAATGCCGGCTGTTTTTTGTAAGCAAATCTGAAATTATCAAGGTACTGAGATTTAGCAGTATTTCCACAGAAATGTAGTAACTGCTAGAAGCAGGAGGGATTTGGAAGAGGAAAAGTGGGACTACCCATTTATCTGATTTCTTTGATATGCACCAATACTCTAGTATTGGTACATGGTTACTGGCTTCTAGCTATTTTGCTCTCCTTCAGTTACTGTAATATTCCCAGGGCAAAATAATAGTTGTATTATAAAATACATTCTCTTATTTACATTAGGGAACCCAAACAATGAACCACCAAAAGCTAAAACGTTGGTGACTGAACACATACCAGAAAAGGAATGGTAAATGTTTTATTTATTCAGTGCGATTACCTAAAATAGATCAAAATGTTATTAGCATCAAAACCAGAATCCAGAAAAATTCAGATTTAATGTTAAATTATTCTGAAGTCGAAGTGAAGAACTTATTTGAGGTCATGTTCGACAGAAATTAAAGTACTGAATAAAAAGTTGAGTATGGAAACTAGCTTTCAGACAATGCAGGGAGCCTCTTTTATGCCTTAGTGTAGTATGAAAAAAATTACAATGCAGCTTTTTTATGTATGCATTATACTGTGTTCATTTTAATATTTATAAGGTACATATTATAATGGTTATGTGTTTCTTTCTTTTATTTTTTAATTGAATGACTACTTTCTGTAATGTCCATTATACTATTAAGTGTATATAACATAAAATCAAGAAATGAAATTCAAAACTTACTACCTTAATAATGGTTTTGTCATTGACTTCAGAGTATTCAAGCACTAAGTCTAAAAAATGTTCTTTATGATCTTTAGAAACTTTGTACATTGAAAAGTCTGTGTTGCTAAGTTCCAGCTGCCCCATAGTTATATAGAATTTCTTGCTGTATTTTTATGGTCTGCTCACCTCTTTGGCAATTTTGATATAAATTTTCCAGCTAGTCAAATCTGAGCCTCTGATAAACTCCTTATGTAGTTTCGGCCTTCAAAGCTGTTAACTGACTTTTTAATTGCCTTTGAGTACTGTATATCTTACATTCTCTAAAGTACTTTTATTGCTCCCTGGACAAAGTAAGTTGGAGATATCTCTTACATGACTTGTTTATATTTGGGGATTTGCATATGGAGTTGACATACAATTGTAAGTTTCTTCTCCTCTCCACCCCATATTCCAGTGCATTACCTTCCTTATATTTATTTTTGAGTGTTCTTTTAATTAGAAGCCAATTATAGCGCAGGAATGGTACAGATACACTTTTTCATTCATGTTGTGCTACCGTAATTTTATCACCAGTTTGGCCCAAATTTTATATATACTTTTTTTATATACTGTTTGTAGTGTATTGTCAGTGGAATTTGCTACTAACTGATCAAATACATGAGGCATGGCACAAAATGGATAATGCAAGGAAAACAAAGAAACAATAAAACAGGAGATAGCAGTACTCTATAGGAATCTATGATCCTGTAAGGTAAATGAACAGGTTTGTCCAGCAGCAGTAGCTTTGGACATAAGACAGAGTGAGGAGTCTTGAATATTTCTTGAATTGAATCCATATTGTTACTATTTTTGTTAAAATTTTGGAAAGCTTCATGATCTGTAAAATTCATAGACAAAAGCAGTAATCCAAATAAGAGATAACATTTTGCATTAACTGTATGTTTAAATAAATTACAGAATCCTTTAAAGCTAAGTTGTTTTGATGCAATCAAATATACTACTAAATGAATGTTCTTCTGGAGCTACTAATGATTTCTTAATTCCTTTTCTTTTCTTTTTTTTTTTTTTTTTTAAGCTTTAATGAAGATTGCATTTTATACAAAGAATTTGAAAATAGTAAGAGTTGATTACCTAAAATATGTTTGACAGACCATGTTGTTAAAAGTAACAAATAAAGTAGATATGAGTTATCTTGGGAGCTTTCTGTGTGTTTAGCTATATTTTCTCATTAGTTCAGGCATCAAATCAAACAGTATTTTTATTATGGGTTGTACTTAAAATTAACTTCAGCCCCAAAGCATATACTCAAAACCAAAAGCATTCTTACATACTCTGGTAAAATAGGACTCAACAGTTTTTATAGGGTAAGCTGTTTTTCTGTGGGTTCTAAATACTGCTAAGCATGCTGATAAACCTTAGTATACAGACTATTTTTAATTCTGTCTTTATCTTAGAATTTAGATATTTCTATTTATGCTTTTGGCTGAAATTAGTCTTAATGCCCCAGCTGTTTAACTTGGTAGACTTTTGGACATTCTAAATAGCTTTTAACCAAAGTGAATAATGGGAGATGCCAGCAAGGTAAAGATAATACCTAGTTGAATGTTATAGAAAAGGCATTTAAAACTTATCAAATAGTACTGTTCCACCAGAATTTTTAAATTATACTATAGACTAGTGTCTGTAAATTTTAATATGTGCTTTGAAGGGTTGTGGAAAAAATACTGTCCTGAATTAAATTCTAAAGGCAATTCCATAAAGGCAAGAAATATACAACTTACAGGTGAGGGTATTTGAGCATTTTCATTTATTTTTTGAACCAGTGCTGTGGGATTGCAGTTAGTCTGTATAATGTTGTAGGGTTTTTTTCCCTCCAAAAGTATATGTACTTTAAGCCCATTTTTGTGTACATTTATATGAATGAGAAGTCCCATGGTGCTATTAAACTGTGTGGATAGAGTTCTACAGAACAGTTTATTTTCTAAACCTAAATGAAGAGAATAACTTATTTTATTGGAGGTGCAGTTACTATGTAAAGTCTCAGCAGGGCTCATTCATTAGCTGAGGCAGCTTTTTGCTGGTTGACTAGTAAATAACTCAGCTTGAAAAGACAGAAAATGACACCGAATAGGAAAAGAAGAAAGAATATATATCCATAAAGTTCATAAGCACCTACAATACATGATAGATTATAGGTATGAAATGTTTTCTGCTTATAGTAAAAACTGCTAGGTAATATATAAAATAAAAATCATGCAGCTATAACTATTGTCCCTCTGAAAAATCTATTGTCATAAAACCAGGTTTTCATTATACCAGAAATGTTGGGCATTTGCGATATACATGAAATATAATAGTGGCTGCCACTGTTTTCCCACTGCATCCTCAGAGGAACTTCGTCTGAGTTTTCCAAAAGTGACTTTAGACCCACTACTCCCCCTCTATTAATTATGCTTTTTTCTTTGTGAATTGCTCACATTATGACTCATCAATTTACATTATCAGGAAATAAGAAGTACCCTGAGATTCTCTTATAGATTTATTCTCCCCCCTTCTCTTCACCCCTCCGAATTTCACTATTTCACTGACTGACTCTACACCATTGGATGGATGTTCTGTATAACACATTATAGAATGAACATCTTGTGAATTCATACAAGGACAAAACTGATTCTATGTCTTCCTCCTCTCCCTTCATGCCTTTGCATACCTGTTCCTTCTGTAAGGGAACCCTGGAGTACAAAGAAGTTGCTGCTATGCACTGTGATGGGTCTCTCGCTTGGGTCAGTCAAGCACAGGCAAAGACCCTGCGGAGTGCACAGTCTTACATTTTTGATACAGACATCATTACAACCTGTTTGTGTTTGAAAGAGTCATTCCCTATTCTCAGCCTATTTGCTAGAAAAATAGGCACACCACAAGTAAGAGCAAGTCTTTTAGGAAAATAAGCCAACAAACCAAAACAAATCAAAACACATACAAAACCTATTGTTATCAGAATTGAGGCTAAATAAATCACACTAGTTGTTTTGTGTAAGAATCATGGTTAAGGTGGAAATTCTTTTATATATTAGTAATTCCCAAGATATGGAATCTGTAGATAAAAATCTGATAGAATGAAGTAAGGGTATTGATACCCTTTAAAATATGACTGAAAAATCACATGACACTGGGCTCTTGTTAGTTTGGAAATAAACTTCCATCCAATTTTATGAAAATGCTCATGCTTTAGCAGTTAATAGACAAAACTACTTCCTTTATTTGAAGATACATATAAAAATAATAATATTTAGGAGAAATTATCATCTGTTAGGTGATGCAAATAACTTTCTGTTTTGTTTACCAATCATAGCTATACCTAAAACCTGTTACATGTAAATGTGACCAAACCTCAGTCTTTTCCCATGTATGTTGGTAAAGGTAGCTTAAGATCTTGCTGAAAGCAGTCCATAACTCTTTGTCTGGTATGTGTCTTTAAGATTCCTTTTCTTGACTATATATACTGTGAAGACATATAGCATAATTTAACAATTGTTTGTATTATTTATCATCCTAATTGACATGAAGATATGTTCTTGATTCATAAGTCATTAATTTTCGTTTTCCTGCTTGCTGCTTTTTTGAGTGCATTTTAGAGTGCTTTTTCTCTTATGACTTTAGTTTTAATGTCCAAGATGTGGTGGGTTTACTCTAAATGGATGTAAGGTACCTACCAAAGCAGCTTTGTCACTCTCCTTCTCAACTGTCTTGGTAGAAGAAAATATAACAAAAGGCTCACGGGATGAGATAAGGGAAGGGGGAGATCACTCACCAATTGCTGTCAAGAGAAAATTAGACTCAACAGGGGGAAAATTAATTTATTGCCAATCAAATCAAAATGGGGTAAAGAGAAATAAAACCAAACCATAGAGCACCTTCCCCCCACCCCTCCCTTCTTCCTGGGCCCAACTTTCCTGATTTTCTCTAACTCCTCCCCAGCTGCAACGTTGGGGAATGTGGAATGGGGGTTGTGGTGAGTTCATCACATGTTGTCTCTGCTCCTCCTTCCTCCTTAGGGGGAGGACTCTTCACAATCTTTCCCAGCTCTATCAGATAAAGGGGAAGCTTCTAGCAGCTTACTGAAAGTCACTCTGGTAGCCGCCCTATTAGCAAAACCTTGTCATGCAAACCCAGTACAGATGATTATACTACTGCTGGTTCCTTGTACTTTGAGAGCAAAAATTGTACAAGTACATAATAGTATCTTTTCCTAGCTCTTCAGAATATGCAAGTCCTGTCTGCAGCAGAAACACTGGCATGGCAATTTGACAACCAAATGAGATAGGTAATGTGCATTCTGTAACGTATATATAAATTGCACATACCCTTGTGTTTCAGAGTGGGATTATATAGGCATTTCCCCATTATCTTGAAAGCTGTCATTGTGTCAGTGTATGATGATGAATGTCTGTAACTTTTGACATAACAAATTCAAATATCAAACAGCCACGTATGTTCTTTTTTTTTTTAATAACATAATGAAACTCTGCTTCTTTTCACAAACTAGTATTTAGTTAGTCCAGTATGCTTTGTTGCAACCAATAGTGTGAAATGAATTCAAATGCAGTTTTACTAACAAATAAACAAAGCTCATCTGCCATGTTTCCACTGATATTGTCAGTGAAAAAAAAAAAAATTCTAAAATGCTTTTAAAGTAAAGAATGATTGGTCTTTGCCCGATATTACCCTGAAGTAGTATAGATTGTGAGCCTCTGCTGAAGTGATAGCAAATCTTCAGTACTGTACTTTTCCATTGTTCACCAGTGATCTCTTTTCTTTCAAAATTGTTTTCCCTTATAAGAATCACATTCTTATCTTTCATTTTCCCTTGAGCTATAGGAGGAAAAGATAGACAAGTTACCCCATCAAGTCAAAATGCATGTGTGTAGTAAGTGATCATTTCTTTTCCCCGAGGCACATTTATTCACCTCCAGAATGTGCCTGTCCTTCACAAAGAGCGTAAGAGAAAAAGAACATTCCTGTCTTGCTGTCCCTGTACTGGTAGCTACTGCAGCTTTGGGCTCTTTCTTTGGTACATCACTGATTGGAAATCTACCGAACCTTTCAGTGAGATACACAAAAATAACTAAAGGATCATTAAAAATAAAATTGTTACCTTGGTTTCCGATTTTTCTTTTTATTTTTTTCCCTTAATTTGATACATTTTCTAGATTTTCCTTAGAAAATATGTTGGCAGATATAAGATCCATTCAGTGAACTTAAACCAGAAATTTACTACTTTGGCATATCACATTTCCAAAATAATGAGTATCCGAAACAGTCTCAAAAGGACTTGGCCTGTTAAAAAAAGTTAGATCTCTAACATTACCAGAAATCATAACTCCTTTGCTGTAATATCTTTCTATGTGAAATGATTTCTGAAAATAGTGGATTTTTGTTTTCCTATTCAAAACCCTCAGACTTCAAGAGATCTTTCCTGATTCATTATTGACACATTTAACAAACTATATATATCCTGAGAAGTGCTTCTCCTGTTTGGTTTTTGTTTGTTTGTTTGTTTGTTTGTTGGCTTTTTGTTTTGTTTGTTTTTTAATAAGGCTACAAAGAAGGAAAGGGCTATCTACAGAAATAATATTAGCATAAGGTTTTGTTGTTTTTTTTTCCTTAGGCACAAATAGCAATACTTGCTTTTATATCACAGATTTGAGTCAGTGGTAGTGACCATAGGAAAAGAAATACCCATCGTAGGCATCTCTTATTGTAGCTAAGATGAACTGTAAATCTCAAAAAGCAGAATAAACCATGAAAGAGAACATAAGTCAAAATGCAAAAATAGAATGTAACCAAAATATAAAATATAAAAATGTGCTTAAGCAATAAGATTACTTTTGACTTTTCAAAGGCAGTCACTATATATAACATTTTTCCAAATGATTATAACATACAATACCCTGTAGAAATAGTTTCCACTGAAATATACTCTGTAACAACTTCTGCTGTGAAATGAAGCTATGTTATATATATGCACTATATGAATGAATGTATTGTTATTAGTGATATTTTTAGTCTAGCTAAAATGTTAAAGCAGTGGACCCTAGCTTGCAGCTTTGTTGGTGGGAATTCAAGCTATGTTGCAGGAGGGTAGCTCATAATACCTTTTATTTCTCTCTACTATTTGGCGATTCATACTGAAGTTTCCAATTTTATGTTATTTTAAGCTTTGAATTATTGCATTAATAATTAAGTTGTTTTAAAATTTTCTGTTTCTTCTGCTAATCTTAAACAGTAGTAAATAATTTCTATTTATCATAAATGAATTATTTACAATGAGGAACTGTAGGTGTAGGTTTGAAAGTAGGTGAAGTTGCAACCTAGGATTAATTTTTCCTGATGAGCAAAATAGCTTATCGCAAAATAGCACCGCAAAATAAATTAACTGTACCTGAATTATGAAATGAAATTTACAATTAGTATGCTTGCTCTCTGTAGAACTGTTTCCTTGTAATAGAAAATTCCTAAACAGTAAATTATATTTCCTCTCTCAAGAACTGTTAGATGAAGACCATGCTATGATATCAGATAGGTACTAAAGCGGATGGAGGAAGCCTGAGGCTTCGTCACGCCCTAAAGCAAGGGGATGTAATCTTAACCTACAGGTATTATACACTTTGATGAGCTTGAGTACTTTAGTTAAGAAGTGAATCCTAGGAGTTAAGTGAGTGAAAGAGGGTAGATTTAGATTAGATGTTAGGAAGAAATTCTTTACTGTGAGGGTGGTAGGACACCAGAACACCTTGCCCAGAGAAGCTGGGACTGCCTCATCCCTGACAGTGTTCAAGAATGGATTGGAGGGGGCTTTGAGCAACCTGATCTAGTGAAAGGTGCCCCTGCCCATGGCAGAGGGTTTTAACTAGATGATCTTGAAGGTCCGTTCCAACTATTCTATGGTTCTATGACTTGTGAGTTTATCAAGAAATGAAACTTTGCCAGGCTCTGAACCTTACTTGTTCAGAGTTTCTGAAACAAAAATATAATTCAGGGAAGCAGAAATAAGAGCAGTAGAGATAGTAAAAAATGTGAATATGAATATAATTTTTCCCCTTAGTGACTTGAAATAAGATGAAATAGTGGTCTTTCCAAAAAATCATGTTACTTAAAACGTGATTGTCTGAAATAAAGCCCAGTAAGCAGTACTTCTTTCCTCCTGTCTGTTTTAAAGGAAATTTGTTGACATTCTTTAAAAAAAAAATAATAAATCCAAAAAACAATTTGCACTGCAATCCAAAAAAAGTAACGATAATTTATGTTTCTAGATAACTAAGTAATGACAAAGTATTCTGTTTTGAATTCAGAAATTAACTGATGCTAACAGCAATTTTACAAAGAGTATAAAAATGTTGAAAGCAAGGCATGCAGTAAAGATTACACAAATAAAGGAAAAATTTAATGTAAAGGTACATGAGTATGAATGGGATTTAGGGATACCTTATTTCATTTCAGACAGTTATTCAAATAGCATCTCATTTCAACAGCTTCCAAGAAGTTAGACTCAGAGCCTGACAGAGTCTCATTCCTTGATAGACTCATACTAGTTGCAGAATCATATAATAGTTAGAACGGACCTTCAAGATCATCTAGTTCCAACCCCCTGCCATGGGCAGAGACACCTTCCACTAGACGAGGTTGCTCAGAGCTCCATCCAATCTGGCCTTGAACACTGCCAGAGGTGGGGCAGCCACAGCTTCTCTGGGCAACGTATTCCAGGGTCTCACCATCCTCACAGTAAAGAACATATTCCTGATATCTAGTCTACGTCTACCCTCTTTCAGTTTAAAATCATTACCCCTTGTCCTATCACTACATGCCCTTGGAAAAAGTCACTCTCCAGTTTTCTTACAGGCCCCCTTTAGGTATTGGAAGATGCTCTAAGGTCTCCCTGGAGCCTTCTCTTCTCCAGTCTGAGCAAGCCCAACTCTCACAGCCTATCGTCACAGTGCTCCGGCCCTCTGATCTTCTTCATGGCCTCCTCTGGACTCACTCGAAGAGGTCCATGTTTTAATTATGTCTGGAGCCCCTGAGCTGAATGCAGTGCTCCAGGTGGGATCTCACCAGAGCAGAGTAGAGGGGGAGAATAGCCTCACTCAACCTGCTGGTCATGCTCCTTTTGTGTCAGCCCAGCATTCAGTTGACTTTCTGGGCTGCAAGCACACACTACCGTCTCATGTTGATTTTTTTTCTCAGCCAACGCTGCCAAGTATACATTTGTTATACCAAATGTAATGTGGGGTGACTTTGGCACTGAGAATAGTATTAATCTGTCAGGACAGCCTAGGAAAACTTTGTCTGTCTTCAGCAGTTACAAACAACAGTTCTGTAGGTTTGCCACTAACTGCCTCATTGACATTGAATATAGTAGGAGTGAGTTTGTGTCCTCTTTGGGATATCATGTTATTTCTTCAGGACAGCTTTAACTGTTATTGGAAGTCTGTATTGTGGAGACAGTTTGAACATGGATTTTAGCTTTTTGAAAATTATTATTTATATTCTTTTCCTAGAACTGAGTAAATAAATACAAATCAATAAGAAATGCTGATATTTGTTTTGCTTTTTGTTAGCTGGCTTTGTTTTGTTGGTTTTGATTTTTCTTTAATCAAACAGAACAGTAAAGCCTTCCAAATCACTGCAAAGTCTTTTTTAAAATAATCAACTTCTTTTAATTTCCTTGTTGAAATGGAATGGTTTTATTTGCTTTTTGTCACATTTCAACTATGTTCAGAGCATTAAAGCTGAAAGCTTTGAGAAATGAGATTTATTCTGCTGAGAATATGACCCTAAAAAAATATTTGAGTAAAACCAAAATAGTTGCTGTTTGCTTGTTCTTTTTCTTATAGTCAAACAACTGAATATGGAAACATAACAAAGTGGCAGCAAGACCTTTAAAGAGAAATTTTCAAAGTATGGTAAAGGGATATTTGTTGCTATTATTATAAAATGTGATAAACTAATTTTAAGTTTTCTGTGGTTTTTATAGCTAGGTTTTCTCATGAAAGAGGTTTGTGATAGTTTGGATGGACAAGAAAAAATATATTTTGCACTGAATTTCCATCACCTATGTACTGTGTTTCCTGTAATTGTAGATGATGAATGCATTCCTAAGTTCATATCCTGAGCACAACATTTTCTTTACAAGTTTCTAACACATAATGGACTGCATCCAAGGGTTCTGAGAAAACCAGTGAACCTCCCTGAAAGGCCACATTCTCTCATCTTTGATAATTTGTCGAACTTAGGAATGTTCTCCAAAGACTGGAAAATAGTTGCACGATCTTCAACAAAAGCCAAAAACTTGAGCTGTGAAAATGCAGGCTGACCTTTATGTCAATATTTTGGGAAATCATAGATCAAGTCTTCTTAGAAGCCATTTCCTGGCACATGAAGAAAGCGATTGTGAGCAGCTAGCATGAATTAATCAAGAGTAAATCACAGCTGATCAAATTGATTCCTGTTTTATAATAAATTACTAGGTAGCTGGACAAGGGGAGAATAGCGGATGTTGCCTACCTTAGCTTTATTAAGGCTTTTCATTCTGCTCATCCAGAGGTGGATATGTGAACATAATGCAAGAATACTGTGGGATATAACTGATTGGATGAAAAACAGAAAAAAAAGAACAAAGAAAAAAGAACAAAAACCCCACAAACAAACAAACAAACAAACAAACAAAAAAACACAAAAAAAAAGCCCCAACAAAACAAATCCCAAAACAAAACAAAAAAACCAAAACACAACAAGAAAACCCTCAAATCAATGTAAACCAAAACCAACCAAACAACAAAACCCCCCACAAACCATGCAAACACAATAAGCAAACATCAAGCAAACAAGCAAACAAAACCAGGTTAGATGGTAGGCTAGAGGGTAGTGATTGATGGATCGTACTGTACTGGAAGCCAGGAGCAAGAAGAGTACCACATATTTCTGCTCTGTGATATCCCATTTTGTCATGTACATGTACTGCAAGTGATATTTTGCTTAATGTTATTATTGCCTAAAATGTTGCAAAATAATATGAAGTAGTAATACTTTTCCTTATGTCCTTTTAATCTCAAGTAGTCTATTAAAAAAAAAAAAGTGTTCTGATTTTTCTAAGAGCCTGACATATAATTTCATCCTTAAGGAGCTGGAGTGTAGAATAAAACTCAGTAGTACATTTCAGCAACTGTTGTTATGTAAATGATTATCATTTGCTTATAATACTGTATATTCAATATGTATATTCAATAATTATATTCAAGATGTGAGCATATACCCACAGGGACTTTGTTTTATTCTTCTAGAAATAAATTCCTTGTTTATTTCAACAGAAATTGAAAAAGAAAGCTGTGGGGATCCTGGAACACCGTTGTATGGTATCAGAGAAGGGGATGGATTTTCTAATCGTGATGTTTTAAGGTTTGAGTGTCAGTTTGGATTTGAATTAATTGGAGAGAAATCTATCATTTGCCAAGAAAACAACCAGTGGTCTGCAAACATACCAATCTGTATTTGTATGTACCAAATATTTTTTCATTATTATTTTTAGAATGTAAAATTATGATAAGTTTTTCCTTACATGTAATAATTCGTGTGATTGAGTGCAGAGTTAGCATGATGTAATTAATTCTGTTGACAGGGTGAATTTACTTCTGTTCAGTGGTGGGTTTGCTTAATTATCATGACCAAGAGAGGTTCTAGAAGTGCTAAAATACTTTTTTCTTTTACTGGCAACTATGAAAGAAGTTGTCTTTATGTGATTTGATATATGCTTTATTACTGGCTTTTTTTTTTTTTTTATGGATTCTGCATATATTATATGTATGATTCACTTTTTAGAGCTACTCTGATAGCTTAATGCATTGCCTTAGTTTGGAAGTTTCTGAATTGCAACCAAGGTTTTAAATTATTTACATTTTTCCCATGTATTATATATGAGCATATTTCAGTACTTAAATCATCATAGACGCTTATAGCTCTGTTCAGTTACATTATACAGCATAAGTAGAGCTAATGTTGTGACACGTGTTTGTGGCAACACCTTTCTTAACTTTTCCACTAGAATAGCACAGATCAAATATATTCAGAGTGCAATCAGTTTCTCTCATCCATGCAACTCAATTTAGTGTGTCTTAACTGAAAAGGTCGAAAAAAATTACCCTGATAACAACAAAACAACACTGTCTCTTCAAGAATAGTTATTTTCTTGTTCTTCCATGTGAACAACAAATTACAAGGGCACTATTAACTTTCTGCCTCTTTAATGTGCTCAGTGGGAGGCCTGCTTATCTAAATAGTTCCCTAAAAGAGAAAATAAGTGGCGCCAAGTGATTAAGGATTGTTGAACATGGGTAAAATTTAAGGACTGCTACGGGCTTTCAGTGCAAAGAGGATGTTCGTTATTACTTGGGGGCTCTGCTTGGGAGGTAGTTTTATTGAGGGGAAGGGAATAAGATAATGAAAAAAGAACAACCTTCTTTCTGGCTTCACAGATGAGAACAAATGCTGAATTATTCAGCTGATGTAATTAGCAAGTTTAAGGATTTCTTACAAAAACTTAGCAACAGAGAAGTCCTTATTAAAATGTTTTATTCTATTATCTAATTTCTTTCTCTCTTTTTTGGCAGTTCCTTGCCTTTCCAATTTCACTGCACCAATGGGAACAGTTCTTTCACCTGATTATCCAGAGGGGTATGGGAATAATTTAAACTGTATCTGGACAATAATTTCAGATCCTGGGAGCAGAATACATCTCTCTTTTAATGACTTTGACTTGGAATCTCAGTTTGACTTCCTTGCAGTTAAAGATGGTGACTCTCCAGATTCCCCTATAATAGGAACATTTACTGGTGCTGAAGTTCCTTCCCATCTTACCAGTAGCGGTCATATTTTGCGTCTGGAGTTTCAAGCTGACCATTCAATGTCAGGACGTGGGTTTAACATCAGTTATAACAGTGAGTATTAGTATTTTCTAAATCTATGTTTATGGTTTTTTTTTCAACATACAGTATAGGAGATACGTCTAAATATGTAAAAATGGCATTACAGCAATACATCTTCAATCAAGTCCTATGGACTTACAAATTTAGGTCTTTAGATTGCCTTTCAAATACAGTATTAGGGCTGAAAATACATGTCTATTTATCAATTACAGCATTAGGGATCATTGTAATGGGAGTGTTCAGAGGACCAGATCAGGAGAATTTCAGACTGTAAAACAGAACTTTACTAAGTACACTTTGTGCTGCAGGTTAAATTCTGCATAATGTAATCACCTTCATTACATGTATAAAACTTACTTTTGAACACTCACACGCTGGTTTCGCTGTGAATGTTTGTAATACCCTGGATTTGATAGCTGCAGTCTATGCTAGCTCCTAGTCATCATGATTAATGCAAGCAGCTATACAAGCTCTTGAATAAGAGAAGTCAAATTGCGATAGGCTTGTGTTCTTTTCTCTCTTTTGCCCTCTTATGGCTTATGATTTTAAGCTGTTTTCCCAAAGCACAGAAAAGGAGGTCTCCTCCTTGTTCTTTTTCGTCTTGTCAGTTGTCCTTGTATATTCACAAGGATGTCTGGCCTGTTTGCAGTGCCTTGCCCTTATCTTGTGTTGAGCAATTTTTTTGCTACTTAGATGCCTTCTGTATGCAAATACACCTGTCTATCTTTGCTCTTCTGGTGATCAAATTGCTCACTGGCTTATGTAAAATGCTTTTTATGTTGTGCCTGGCTGCACCATTACAACATAAAAAGAATAGTTACATACTGTTGGTTACTCTGGTTTGGCATGCTTGTATATAGTTACATATAACTTACTTGTTAGTTGTAACCTTGTATATAGTTCATATAAATTATATCCTGGTTGATATACTTTCAACTAACAGCCAAGGAGGGAGAAATTTCTAGACTGCCATTCAAAGCAATTGCACTAAATAGTAGCCAGGCATGTGTCTTGTGTGCTCTGAGTTGTACCTACCTGCTTTTGGAAATGCAACCAGCATCTTCTACCACCTTTTGTATATAATTTATCCATTACACAGAAGAAGAGAGTTTCCCATTAAAATGTAGTTCTCTGTATTTCACTTACTACTATCCTGGGGAAGGTGAAAAAGTTGAAACTAATCAAAACTATAAATCACTCCACATTTAGTACTTGGCATTACATTTACTGACAGCATAATAATTGAAGGTGACATCAAATATCTTCTCCAGTACTAAAAACCATTGTCACTTATTCACCTTGCTTTTCCCTGGCAAAATCGTTACATTTCTTCTGAAGGACATATGAAGAACTGCTTGTGTTACATTGCTATTAAGTTATTTGGCATTTATCCTGCACTGAATTCCAGGCAGGATGTATTTCCAGCTAGCATGGGCATGATGATGAAGTATGTAAGTCCACAGCATGAATACAAGTCCACTGCAAAATATAAGGTGAATCTTTCCTGGGAGCATATGTAAAATTAAATTTTGCCATCCCAGCAGTACTGGGTTTAGCCAAGTTGTTCCTCTTGGGGAAATTGGAAGGAAATCAGGAGAGGAAATGCCTGCAGTGTCAGGCTTACTACTATGTGTAGAGGATCATGGGGATAAGAGAGTGGCTACTGGGAGGACCATCATATCCTCCAGAAAGAGCTGACCCACCTCACACTTTTGGACGTGTCTTTCCCTTTTTTTCCTTTCCTGATGGTAAAGGTATCAGAGTACTTTTTCATGCTGACAGGTAGACAAAACAGGCAAGAGATGATGGATATTTTGATATTCTGGAAAGTCTAATGGATACCTGAAGCATTCTAGTTTATACAAGAGTGAAGATGTTTCAGTTAATGTTGAAGATGTTTTACTCTGAAAAAAAGCCCAAAACTCAAACAGAAAAGGATCCATTAAACAAAGAGGAAATGAGATTAAGTGAGCTTTGCAACTGAGAGACCACGACTCCATGTTTTTCTCCAAGGAATGTTAAAAATATTATTTTCATAGTATTGCAAGGTCTAAATCCCCCTGTGCCTTTATAATTTTACTGCATAGTAGTTCGCCTCTCAATCTCTTTTTTTTTCTTTCTGTTTGTTTTGTTTTGGATTATATTGCCAGTCTTCTAGAGACATATTTCTTAAGACTTACCTTGAACACTGATGTCTAAATAGGAAAGAGCTAAACTGACACAAGATTACTGTGTAAACATTCTTTTTCTGATATTGTCTGATATTTCACCACCCAGCCCCTCTATCTTTGCTACTTCATCCCCCTGTCTTTTCTCACTGTCGTGGCTTAAGCCTCCAAGCCACACAGTTTTACTCACTCACTCATCCCCTCTCTTTCTTCCCCCAGTCCCAGGGGGTATGGGGAGGAGAATCAAAAGAATGCAACTCGCACAGGTTGAGAT
>JARCZZ010001271.1:26335-39852 GCA_030323915.1 Brotogeris chrysoptera | reverse complement strand
TAAGGGTGGTGAGGCACTGGACTGGGTTGCCCAGGGAAGTTGTGAATGCTCCATTGCTGGCGGTGTTCAAGGCCAGGCTGGACAGAGCCTTGGGTGACATGGCTTAGTGTGAGGTGTCCCTGTGTATGGCAGCGGGTTTGGAACTAGATGACCTTAATGTCCTTTCCAACCCTAACTATTCTATGATTCTATGATTATATAATGTCAACAGCTGAAATGGACAATTTACAGAAGTAATAGACATCTTCTGAAACTAATGGAGCACTTGAACTGCATCCAAAATAGGACATTATTGAGCTATATTTAAGTGTTCTAAAAAAAATTAAAGCTGGTTATAATGGGTAGAAGGTATCAGCAAAATATTTTGCAAATATAAAGACATTAATTGAAAGAAATAAGCTCTCTTGAATGCATAATTCTGCAAACACTTTGGTGAAACAATAGGAGCCCTACAATTCTTAAAATTAGTAAGCTGAAGGGGACATACACGATTGACGCTATTCCAAATGTAGGCAATTATTTTTAAGGTGCTTAAAAAGTGTGTTTTAGGATCTAGATTATATTTTAAAAAATGCATATATTCTAAGTACATATGCATTATCTCTGTCTCACACCTTCACAATCCACCCGTTGCTAAATCTCTTATAGGAATCAAGGAAACAGTCAGCCTAATAGAGAGTACAAACCCCAGAAACTTATAGATTGGCACTGTTTACAGAAGCAAAGCTATATACATTTTTGTGCATCTTTATGAGGGTTTGTTCGCTGTCTTAACTTGATTACCTCTGCTGGCAATATGACATTGCAGCAACTCATAGTAGAGCCTTCACTGAAGGTGAAGGCAGTGAAAAAATTATTTAAATGGGGGAAATTGCTGGGTTGACAGTCACCAGCACAGAGCCTGCTGTGAATATTTAGATAGGGCTTTTTAAATTGAATTTGCACAAACATACCCTTTTTCCTCAATAAATCTTTGATTATATGCTCATAAAAGGACATCTCCATCAATAGTGACAGAAAGAACACAGCTAATAGCTCAGAGCACTCACCTACGAAGAGCAACGAGATTCAAATCCTTGCAGTGACTCCCACAGAGCAGCAATTTCAAATCTTAATCATCTCATTCCTAGGTGAGTGACCTAACTACAAACGTCTTCATTATTTTAGGAGCTTCTGTTCTGCCCAACTGTGTTCTGCTTACTTTTGATTTTAAAACCCAGCCTGGTCTGAATTATCTTTCTGTGTAAAAGGCTTAATTAAAACTAAAAAAACCCCAAAAAACAACAACAACAACAACAACAACCAAACAAACAAAAAAACCAACAACAACAAAAAAACCCACCCAGAAAAAAAAAAAAAAAAACAAACACAAAAGTTTTGGTTTGTACTGGTTTCCCCACTACTGGGTTAGTATTCCGTGATGAAAACCATTATACTGAAAAACTCCCCATTTCTATAAAACAAGCTGTTAGCAGCAATCTAAAAAGCTATTCAAACTTCTGCTTACATGTTATGTCTAAATCTTCTTCCTGAGGATAATCTATGAAAAAATGGCAAAGAGCCAATTCCTATAACTTCTGGCACTGTTTTTATGTCCTATTGATCCTCCACCTCTATCGTAGCAAGGAAATGATTGGTATGCATTGGTTAATGGTTATTTTGATATTTTGAGTAGCAAGAGAATATATGTGCTTATGATTTCTTATTTTCCCTCAAAATCTACATAATCGATGTAATGGGTTATGTATTCAATGATAGGATGTGTCAGTTAGTGAAAGAGTTACTTTTCCTAAAAGTAACTTCCGAGCTAACCTAAGCACCACCTAGACTGGCAGTATTAAGGTAACAAAAAACTACTGTTAATCTCCTCTTCAGAGAATAGCCATCACTAGTTTTTCCTTCCTACTTTTGGAATTTATAACTTGGGTGAAAATAATTTGTCTGAAATTCAGTCTGCAAATATATAGACTATAAACATACATGCATAATCTTATTACTGTAGTTGGTTTTAATGCTTTGAAGCTTGTGACAGTATAACATCACACCATATTTTCCCCTGTGAGGGTGTTATTGCTCAACAGCAGGACAAGAAATGCTGTGATAAAACTGGAGTTATTCACTCACTCCCTTGTACCAGGCTGAGTAGGGAGGAGAATCAAAACAGTGTAAACCCCACAGGCTGAGATAGGAACAGTTCAATAACTAAAGTACAATATGAAACTATCACTACTACTATTACCATTAATAACGGAAATAATAAATGGCGAGAATATAAAACTAAAAAAGAAAAGGAAAAAGATAATAAACACAAGTGATGAACAATACAATTGCTCATCACCTGCTGACCAATAGCCTGACCCAAGCAGTGATCAGTCCCTTCTAGGTAACTCCCCATTTTATATACTGAGCATGATGTGCTGTTTTTTGGCTAGTTTGCATCAGGTGTCCTGTCTCTGCTCCCCCCTCCTGGCTTCCTGTGCCCCTCCTCAACAGTAGAGCATGAGAGACTGAATCAGGGTAAACACTACCTAGCAACACCCAAAACATTAGTGTGTTATTTGCGTTGTTTTCAGTAAGAACAACTGAAGCAAAAACACATTGAAGCCAGAACACGCCATTGTACCAGCTGCTAGGAAGAAGAAAAACTGCTACAGCTGAAAACAGGACAAGACCATAGTTCATTAATCTGCAAAACACATCTATTGTTTGATGGGGTTTTTTGGTCTATGATCTACGACATGCACAAGCAATAAATCTACTTCACAGAAAACATTAATTCATCCCTACTAAAAAAGTAAGAATGGTCTGCTATGATCACCAAAGTTTACTAAGATATTTTAGAATGATAATCAGATGAAAATCTATAATGTGTTAAAATGGATTCAGAATAGAAATAATAAATCCTTATATATTAATCATTCAATTTCAGTTATTATGTAAAGCATTAATTACATAGGCAAATGTATTAGGATGTGAACAATAAAATATGTTAGGATGTCAACATCAATGCTAACGTAATCCAAAATTATTCTGTCAAAACTCCTGATATGATTCATTGTCCTTCTATTCATTTGAACAGGATATATTCATATAAAAGTGTCTGACCAGCAAATTTTTATATAATAAACAGGTGGCATGAGCTGGTTCTGAAAAGAAATAGTTTTTTCTGAAAAAAGATCAGAAATAAGTTCCTTTTTTTCTCTTCTTTTTTACTTTTTTTTTTTTTTTTTTTTGCTTGAATAGGTCTTTTTTGAATGTGCATATCTTTTTCTATTGTAGGTGTACAAACTTTTTGTATACTTGTATGCATAAAAACTTTGCATGTATACATAAAAGAAAGAACAGAAGGAAAAATATTCACTAACATAATTCATGAAGATGCATCTCAGAAAATAGGAAGATCTACCTTAAAATCAGGGTATGATAAATTGTAGAATAAGATTTTGCTGAAGGTAATAACATTTCCATTTTGTAGATTTCAGATCTTCAAGGGATTTTTTTGGAAGAGAGATCCATAAGCGCAACTTATCTCAGGCTAGACAGGATTCATGGCTCATCCCTGGGAAGAAACGTGACTAGCTCAACTCTTCTTTATTCCTAGGGTAACTCAAACTGGAGAGGATCCCATAATGTCATTGAGTTCAATATCTTTTCCAAAGTAGGAATAGAAAGTCAGAGTAGGGTGTCCTGGATTCAGCTTAAACTATGACTTAGAGACCTCAGGACTTTTTCCAGTCTAGGTTTGAAAATCAAGGGTGGATAATGCCCAAACCACTTAACTGACTTCCCTCCTCTTCTTGATTCTATCAGAAGGAATTTAAACAATTTTATCTTCTTACAACTATGTAGTATTGACTTGTGAGGCACCTGGGCTGTACCAGTTTCTGCTCAGGTGAAACGCAGTGGAGATGTTCATCAGTTTCTGATAGGGTTGGGAAGGAGGGTTCATAATTTTTTATTTATTTATTTTTTATTTTTTTTTTTTTTTTCTCCCACTAAGACCTTCAAGGGAAAGACATAGGCCTTATATCACAGTGCAGGAAATGGAAACTAGTCCCAGGGAAGACTGGGGTTTCTGGAGTCTGCTCACATCTCTTTTGCTAAAACATTCCTCCTTCAAAACCTTAACCTTTTCTTCACATCATATCATTGATTGATTGTCTATCTTGTCTGCATAAATGATTCATGCTCACTTTTGTGATATTTCTGTTCCAGCCCCACTCAGTCTATCATCTCTCTTCTTACTGTTGATAATGTGTTCTCTTCCATTACGACATTGTTATTTTTTATTTGAACAAAAGTCTTTGTACTTCTTTCTACCTCTTGATATATAGGAAGAATTCCCACAATGCTACTTCATTATCCACCTCAAAAACATTACTTAAAAGTCTCTTTTTCCATGATGCCGACACAAAAATGTGACTGTGGTTAGACCACTGATGTGTTTAGATGCCAGACTGAGTTCAACCTCATTTTCCTGAAGTTTCATACTGTCTGAAGTGCTGTAGAATACCAGTAAAAATATTTAACAACATCAAGCCTTTATATCAAGATATAGTTGTTACAGTCTCAGTAAAATAAGTTTGTTATTTCAAACTACAGAGCAGTTCTCTTTTTTGCTGCACTGTCATTTTCAAACAATGACAGACTGAATTCCTTCACTTCTCCAGTCTGGCATTTCCACTGTCTTAATGATGAGAAAAAGCATAGATGTAGCCTGGACATTTCATGACTTTATGGCAGAAGGGAGGATTTAGATTTACGGTTGATAGGATCTTTTCAAATGGCAGTTTAACCAGAATGAAACAGAGATCCAGAGGTTGTTCACTGGTCCAAAAGAATGATTTAAGTAATTTATTTTGAAACAAATGAATAAGGTGCCCTCCCATTCTCCATTCAGGTGTTATGAAGCATAAATCTTCAAACCCTAACGTTTCCACTTTCACCTGTCGTCGTGATCATTAAAAACATGATTGATGTCTAAACACCCGCAGAAGCAAAAGGAAAAGCAAAGTTCTAGATGTTAATTTCCGTTGCATTATAGGAAATCCATTGCAAACATCTATGTTTGCCACAATTTCAGATCTTCATTAAAAATTTCTGGTAAAAAAATCAAACATGCTGTGGTCAGACTAGCACATTGTGACATCATTCCCAGCAGTATCCTGTTTAAAAAACAGTCAATCTTTGACCTTGGACAAGACACAATTAATTCAGGAAGTACCAAAGACAGTCTATAATTCTGAATTTCATGTATATATAAAAAAAATGGTTTTATGATAATGACTGTTATCATGGGAATGTAGGTTAATAAGTCAGAGAGAAATAGTAACAACACTTTGGATTGAAAATGTCAGGGAGCTGATAAATGGGATAAATGTTATGCTATTTTTGAGCTGAAAGAGAAAACAGACTTGCCAGCCTCTGAAATCTTGGCAGCTTACTATTATGCAAGGCAATTTGAGTGACCACTGAGCCCGAAGTATTGAACTGGCAAGATATGAGATTTCCTTCTGTGTTGCATGCTCCTTAGTACAATCCATCAAACACATTAATTGGTAGCATTTGGAAGTGCTTAGTAACCTTTTTCAACAAACTTCCACTATCTTGAGCACTGAAATCAGGTTGCCTATACCCTCTGAGCATAAGGCTCTGACTCTCACCCACTTCATGGTCCTAGGGAACAGCACCCTTAGAAAAAGCAGCAGAGGAAATGCAGGCAGAAAATTTGTCACAACACAAACATCACATTCAAAAAGAGAAATACACCTTCCGCAGTAATGACAAGCCAGAAGTTTTACTGAGGAAGTAGTTTTATTCTCCCTTAACTTTTTCCTGAAGCATGTGTGCAATGAATATATCATAGAATCATAGAATAGCTAGGATTGGAAAGGACCTTAGCAATCATCTAGTTCCACCCCCCTGCCAGGGGCAGGGACACCTCACGCTAAACCATGTCACTCAAGGCTCTGGCCAACCTGGCCTTGAACATTGCCAGGGATGGAGCATTCACAACTTCCTTGGGTAACCCATTCCAGTGCCTCACCACCCTCACAGTAAAGAATTTTTTCCTTACCAAACTAAATTGCCCCTGTTTAAGTTTGAACCCGTTACCCCTTGTCCTATCACTATGAACAAGATTTGTTACATGTACATGACGTGAGCTGAGTTACTAAAATAGATCTTCAATAGGCGATAGTAAGCTTAATCTCTGGATTTGATTCAAACCACCTAAAACCTGTTAGGTGCATTCCTTGCCCAATATATTTTCACGATTTAGAAACAAATAATTACATTGTTCTTCATTAAAATGAATATTAAAATTGATTGATTAACTACTAACTTCTTTTTTTGAGATGAGCAAAGGGCTAAAATCAATATTTTCCGTCATTTTTTTTCTTTTTTAATATTTTGATTGGCTACTGTCAATTAAATCAAGTTTTAAAGATAACAAGACTGGTTTGGTTTGAGCTTTTTTGTTTGTTTGCTTGGTTTGGGGTTTTTCATTTTTTATTTTTGTTGTTTTGGATTTTGTTTTAATTCACTGTATTCCTGGTAAATGTTTTCTTTTAAAATTTATAATAGCTAAGCAGGAATACTATTTGCAGTAAGTTTCTTTATTATTTGCACTCAGTTCAGTTCAGCTATTATTTGTACTAAGTTTCTTTTTTTAAGCCTTTATGAACTTTTGGACACTTTCAGGAACTCTCTCCTGAAAGATTTGCTTTGCCAGCCACTGTGGCACCTGTGTCTAGCTTTCTACTCCAAATTAACAAAAGAAACAGGAGAGATGAGAGGAAAGAATGCCTAGGAAAAATTAGTCAGGAAACTAATGGAAAATTTCTGATCAGATGGAATTTTCCTATTCTGCCACCCATGAATCTTCACTTTGGAACAACTACCACATGGATGGATAATGCATTTCAGGATAGCAATCTTGAATCCTGAGGTTAAAAAAACACAAAACCCAATACCAAAACACCAAGGAAAACTAAAACATCAAATTTCATTCTTATTGCTTGCCATTATATTTTTCAGTTATTACTTCTATTCTGCTAGGAAAGTTTATTTCAGTAGAAGTCTCAGCCTCTAACAAAAAACAAAGCCGATATTCTGCGATTATCAACTGAGTTGAGTTGATTTTTCAAATATATATCCTTATTAATAGAATAATACAGACAGGAAGTAGAAATTTCTGCCAGTACAGACCATCTTTGTAGCTTCAAAAGGGATAATGCTAGAAAATAAGTAAAGCTGTTTATAAGTCAGAGGATCAGAAGATTTGTTAGTATGTGAGGTGACTTCCAACTCAGTAGATTAGCGATAATTGGCTCTTACTGAATGGAAAGTGAGGAAGTTTGTAACAGACTCAATGAACCTGATCATTGCAGATGGGAGATGAGGTTTGCTTTTGTGAGTGTGTGTTTTAATCTTGCTTAAACTGAATAGTTTAGGGTGACAAAACTTTATGCATGACCTCTGTGACTTAGAAATGCTGCAGGCAAAATACTTCCTCAGGGATAGGGAACTAAAAGCATTTGTAATTCTAAGAAGGGACATGCACAGTAGTGCTCTTTTTGCCAAAATGGCTTCAGGCTATTAGAAAAATAAACAGCGTGGAAATGTGGTAATGAAGAGGAAGATTACCTAAGCAGACTGTGAATGAACTCTGTAGGAGAACACAGAAGAAAATTGAAGACTTAAAGCAGTTGCTTGCAGTAGCACGGCTGGATTGCTAACAGAGTAATGCCCTTGGAGTCTTGCGGGGTTTAGGCCTGACAGTATCTTCAGATGTGTAGTCAGTCATTTGGCTGGTCACTTCTCAATTATAACACCTTATAAAATCTGTGCTAGAATTAGACAAACGAGTTAGTGGTACAGTAAAGTTTCCAAAAAGAAAAGATTATACTGAGAATTGTCCCTAGGCTTTCACCCTGAAGTTACAATAACTATGACTACCGAGCTGTGAAGCATAAACACGGATTCCCTCCATACAGGCTTTAACAATAAGACCAATAATACTGGAAGACCATAACCGCAAAAACTCTGAACATGGCTACAAATTTAGCAGTTCTGGGCCAGCACAGACTACAACATAAAGGGAGGTGGCAAAGCTTGTTAAATACAGTCCCAGACACATTAGAGGCAGGAAAGCTAAATACTGTCAGTAAAACAGCTACTATTTTCAAGACTTTTTTGAGTTATTTAAATTTTAAACATCATTAACATAACAAGTCTCTGTAACACAAGATAAATTGTACCTGGTATTTGTTAAAACAAATTCCCCCAGGCTAACTCTGAGTGCCCTCTGTACTCTGATAATCAATGGCCTATTTTGTGGCTATTTATCTCTGCATAATTTATATGCCATTTCTGAAGGTTCTGAGTCAAACAGCTTTCTTATCATGAAACTATGGTCTAGGTTATAATATTTGAAATTTTTTTACAGTAGATAGAAAAAAATATCAAGATTGTATATGATTTTTACTTTTAAATTTCTATGTGGCAAGACAAGAGACAATAAGAGTATAGGTACTTGTTTCTCTCTACTGGCTACTCAAGTAATGTGTGATCCAAACAGACAGTCTCTTGGTCCCCAGGAGCTGCTCCTATTGTCCCTGTCAGCATTTGTGAACTTATGTCTGTCTTTTATAGGATGTAACCCCATATGGAGGCTGCAGCAGCTGCACTCAGCCTCCTTCTTCAGGCCTTGCAACCTCAGACACAGAATATCCCCTGCTGTCCCTTTCTATGTCTCTCTCTTTTCGGCTCAGTTAGAGCAAATCCTGTTCCTCCTTTCTACATCTTGCTTCCACGTGTTAGTCTGGAAAGTGAAGGTATGGTGAATAAAGGGCTACTGCAAAGAGAAAGAGTGAGTTTTGGAAAGAAAACTCTGTGTAAGTTAAAATCCTATTCCTAAATGAAACTAGGAAAGGAGAGGGCAGGGGTAAAGCAGAGTGGGAAGAACAACAAGAAGTTCCCAATAATTCAAATTCAAAACTTTACATTTCCTTGCAGCCACTTAAAATGCTCCTAAATTCTACACCTCCCTCTTCCTTGAAACTCCTTTTGCTGTTTCCTAGTTTTCCCTCACCTTCCCAGAAACCTAAATGACTCCTTTCATCTGTGTTTCAGGGGTCCTGATTTAAGTATTATTCCTCCCAGTCACATCATCCTTCTTTTTCAGGCCTTTCTCTGTTACTTCTAGAAAATTCAGTTTTACCTGCATTTCTGAGAAATTGAAAACTTGGATCATGAAGCAGCTTCCAAAGTCTTGTAAGATTCAGGGAGATTTAGAAGAACATATATGTACCTCCAGACTGTCACCTGGAAGTTAATTTCCTGCAGTGTTCTAAACCCCATCATTGTCCCCAAGAGATAGTCAAATTTAAAAACTGCAGTTATTGCACAAGGATGAGAATCATGAGTGTGTTTTAGGACCGATTACATTAAAAGTTGTTGCCATGACCTTGCCAGTCAGAACTACTTGGGCTGAATTAGATTTCAACTGAGGTGTTTTCTAGATATCTCAAGGCCACAAGAGTCAGCTGACCAGGACCAGAAATTCTAAACTTAGAGTAAGACTAAAGTGTACTGTCAAAAAAAGTATGTCAGAATATTCTATATACTAAGTATGAAGAACACTATATGTTGCTTTAAAACAAAAGCAAATAGATAACATTACATTCAATGAGTCATGAATTCTGATAAAAAACAACTATTACTTAATGAGATAAAATGAAAACACAAAAAAGATGTAAACAAAAAAATTTATTAAAATTTGAGGCAAGCAATTGCAGGGGTTGGTAAATATTATCCTATGTAGAAGAAGGAACAAAGTGCATTTCCTTCTATCTGAATGTAATTCCATTGCAGAAACTGGGTACAGCTGAGCAATCTGTGCACTCAAAGTATGAGCAATGTGTTGAGCACAAACTGAAAGAAGCAATTCTTAAAGCATATAAAATTTAGAACTCATTCATCAAGAACCATGCCCCCGCTACTGTTTCAACATAGTTGCATTATACCATACATGCACTAACTCTTGTGTAAATCTTGATTTACCCATGGTTTCTGAATTCATGTGTTCCCTGCTTTAGAAAAAAATGCCAGTGAGAACAGAAACAAATGATGCGTTATTGTTATTATACCTGGAAGGCAAAAGTTCTCCAAACTACAACTATTCAAGAGAGAGGCAAATTCAGAAGAGAAAAATATTTGAAATTACCCCTTGGAGTTCTAACAATGGACAAGGTTAGGCTATGCAAAATGTCAACAAAAAAAACCCTGTAGTGTATATTATGTCAACAGATGTATCACATCAACAGAACAGAGAGAGGAAACTCCATTCTGCATTACCAAAGCATTACCATATCTGTACTAGTACTTTTCATTTTAGGCTTCTCTTTACCTACAAAAAGAAAGTAAACTAAAATAAAATAAAACTTAAAAAAAGAGTAATATTAAGAGTCAGGAAAATATCCACAAGAGGACAAACATCTGAAGAGACTAAGCTGTATGGCAAGATTTAAACTGATAGCTTTAGTAGACATAAAGTGCCAGATACTCATCTGGTTTAAATCAATATGACTTCAGCGAGGATTTAGTCCAAGCAATCTCTAGATATTTGCCAAATGTGTACAAAAAGAGAATGTATAGTGTGGAGGGATGTATCCAATAGCAATAGGATCAAATTAATATATATACAGGTTGGATATTAGGAAAATATTAATAGTGTAATATGTTCCAGTTTAGGAATATGTCTCTGTCAGGAAATGAGATAACTCCGTTTCAGGAGCTATTTCATATGTGGCAGACATGAAGAACTAATTATGTAACATGAAAAGCAGTCTTACATTAGTTAAATGAGTTAGCTATGTTCTTTCTATTATCTACTTGCTGTGATTTTCTGAAGCAATCACAATCTCTGTGCTTGCATGATTTATGACACACCAGGAAGACGTGTGGACCCATTTTTTATATATTTGAGCTAGACCTGAGCTAAAATAGGAAGAAGCAAAGGGTAAAAAAGGGAGGCTGTGACTAATGAGTAAGCATGTCTATCGGCAATCAAAGGGAGAACTGGAACAACTCTGTAAAACTGCCCTTTAAACACACCTGTCCATGTTTTACTTACTTTCCATGTAATTCAGGTATTTAAGGAAGGGATTACAGAAAAGAAACGATCTGGGCATTCGGGAGAGGCTTGATCATGTTTCAAAAGAGCCTAGACAGAACTGATAAAACCTATGGGTCATTTACAAGGTGGTGGAATGAGGGGAATGACTTCCAACAGTAAAGAATGGCTACAGAAATCACGCACGCCTCACACTGCAAATTATCATACTATCTTCAAATTCCAATAACTGGTAAGTTTTCTAATAACCAAAAAAAAGCTACCGTTTATCATCCATCTCATCAGTCTGATGAGCCTTCCAATTTTTGGCTTGAAAACTGAAAAAAAAAAAAAAAAGACCCCATTCACACCCCAATGAGAGAAAACCTGAAACAGCTGATGCCTTTTTCACAAATCAGATTGGATGTACAAAACAGACCTTCACCCAGTGTGCAAAATTATTTCAGTACACTGAGATCAGTGATTCTTTTCTGCACACAAGTAGAGATTTTTGGCCCAGTCAGTTGCAAGTTTTGCTGTTATTATTCCTGACTCCTCTCCAGACTCTGGATTACACTGTAAGCAAAGATTTGATTTTCAGAAGTACTTCTATGACATCCAGGGATATGATATTTCTGTGTGTAGCACTCAGAAAACATCTGCTATTCTATTAAAGACAAAGAGCGAACTTCCAGATTACTTTCCTTCAGATAACATTATATCTACAAGAAGCTCATAGTACCCTGAATTTCCTTCTCTCTGCCAGCTCCATTGAACAAGCTTAAAATAATTGAACTTCATTGTTTGAAGTACATTTTGATTAGTTCTAAAATTATGTGTGTATCCATGTGAGCTGTTAGTGTATTTTTCAAATAAAAACATAAGGTGGATGCCACAGAAATTAAGAGAAGTGTCTGTGGTTTATATCTTCATAGTAACGTTTTGCTCACACATTTAATGTGCTTGCCGATTTTATTGAATCCAAAGTTTTTATTCATATAATTGTACTTTGGTTTATGTATGGAAAAGGAAAAACAATGAAAGATGAAGACATTTCTTCATGTCATCTCCTGCCTGTTTTTCATTTTTAGTCAGCACCCTTCGTTTTCTATGATGCTGTGGGATTCCTTTCCCTTTAACTTTCATACTATTTATCTTGAGCTGACATTTTATATTACTCATTACTGTCATTATTGGAAAGAATAGTGAAAGCAGCATTTGGATATAATTATTTTAACATTATCACACTTGATAAAAGTATAAATAAAATAATGTAATTTTAATAAAAAACACTTAAAAAAGTATATTGCTTTATGTTCCTTGTGCTCTCCTTTGATGTTCTAACTTTAGCAGATACAAAGAAATTGTATTTTGTTTCAGCATATCAGTTTCCAATTCAAAAAAACAGCAGGAATCTGAATAAATGGATTAACATTACAAACACCAGCAAAAATGGACTAAGATGCACTGAACTCATTTTGATTTTGATCTGCAGGGTCTGTAGTGGTATAATTTGAGAATTTCAATACTGTCAAACTTAATTATACCAAACTATGTAGGATCAAGTATTGGAAAAGTGAGGGATTTTTTTTCCTTTTACTCCCCTTGGGGGATGAAGTATGAAACACCTCCAGAACAGCTTTTATTTTTGTCATCTTGTCTAGGAATTTTCCCTGAAAGGGAATGCTAGAGAGTGGATTGTAATGATATGCGGTCAAGGTAATGTTTTTTGAGTAAAGGCCTGATCATAGTATATTCAAAGCTTTCCAGCTGCTTACCTCCTCTTAAGAAGGCATGAATTCTACTGATATAGGGTCTGAATTTCTTTTGTGTCTTTTTTGCCAATGTGAAAGTCATGTTTAACTTGCCAATTGCATACAGCTGTAAATCAGTTGGAATTAACTCTATTTTGAAACAAGAATATAGTTTTCATGGGAAAGATTTCATGCCTCTTCTTTGTTATCAGTTCTGCAGTCCACCCAAGCCTGACGACTCTTCTAAACAAAATGAAAATGTTATGTGCAAAGGAAACTGAAAATTCATGTCAATCAGGATGATCAGGAATTTCAATGAACAGGCTATTTTGCTATTTTCCTACAGGTGCTACGGGAAAAGGGAAGAAATGTCACTTCAATTCTATTTGCTTCTTACATAACATAATTAATTTCCCCTGTGCACCTGGACCATGATATTCTGTAAAATATAACAATAATATTGAACTTCTAAAAAAGAAGGATTATTTATTTAAAGTTGATCAATTATATTTAAAATATTTGTGTCCTAGGTTCAGCAGTAGCAGCCATTTTTCTTCTTCTTGGTAGCTAGTGCAGCGCTGTGTTTTTGATTTTGGGCCTGGGAGCAGCGCTGATAACACCAGTGTTTTCAGTTACTGCTGGGTAAT
>JARCZZ010001271.1:14092-26235 GCA_030323915.1 Brotogeris chrysoptera | reverse complement strand
GGTGGTGAGCGGTTGTATCCTCTTCCCTTGTATTTCCCTTGTCATTATTATTATTGGTGGTAGCAGCAGTGATTTGTATTACACCTTAGTTACTGGACTGTTCTTATCTCAACCCGTAGGAGTTACATTCTTTCGATTCTTTTCCTCATTCCCTCCTCCCCCATCAGAATGGGGGGGAAGAAAGAGGGAGAAGTGAGTTAAGAGGCTGCGTGAGATTTACATCTTAAACCATGACAATTTGCTTCAAATTTTTCTTCAGTATGCTTATTGCACCTGTTTAATTTTACAACTAAAAATGGAAAAAAAAAAAATCAAGACATAAAGGAGTAGAACACAACTCATAAATCTAAGCTGGTCACGGTCTTTCATGTACCATTTTCTTGAAATAAAGGCAAGAATAAAAAGTTCAACCCAGAGATTTTATTCTTCTAATTTTAATGTATGAGTTTCAAAACCAGCACCTCTCTCCCTGACCACGAATTTAACCAATATAGGATTTCTAGGTCTTGAATTTTAGGAGTTATTTTTTGATTAATAAGTAGTAGTCAAACTGAGCAGCTCATCTTCTCTGGAAAAGGAAGGCAAGGAGAAATTGTACTTGTTTAGCTGAAATAATCCCACAGTTTGTATTCTGTGATGAAGTTGAGAATTAGAAGAGAACTTTTTGTTGCTCTTCTTATAATAGCAAATCTCTTCAAGTTAATTTGATTATTTGGAGCAAAGTTTTATACAGTAAGTAAACCTAACTGTAATTCCTCTTTGACTAATAAAATATCAGACTTCATCCGATATATTAGGAGTGTTTGTTAATGGTTATATGGTTAAACTCTGAAGTACAATTGGTGAATAACAGAAAAAATTAAAAATGCTTATGGGCCAGACAACATTTCAGAAGGAAAAAGGATGTCTATTGCTCAAGGTGTAATTGTCTTCTTTCAGGATTGCTTATTTTTTAATTTGAAATAAGTACTTCAAAGAGATTCAAAGTGGGCTATCAATCCTTTGAAGCTATCAAGAGGTAATGATTCAGAATTTCCATTTCAAAGAATTTTACATCTCAGATAATAAGGAACAATTCCATTGAAAACCAGAAGATCCAGGCCTGAAATGGCAATAAGACAGCTTCTGAAGTATCAGCTAACAGAAGTGACATGCTCTTATTGTTCCTTGTTGAGTATTTTGATCTACACATGCCTGGATTATCTGAACCTATGTGGTTATTACTAAGGAAATTCAATTACTCTCTGGAAGTTAGGCTAAATAAAGTTATATCTTCTGGATCCTTAATGCAAACTTTTAAATTTGAATATTATGGTTTAAGAAAAATATGTATTTCTTGCAGGATTTTTTGCCCTTTTTTTTTAAGAACAAATCAAGTCACCTGTCTATTTGAATGTATATATAGACATGAACTATTTAAGCAATGATTACCTTCTAGTTTATGAATAAATGACTGAAATTATGATGATTGCTTTGAGGTAATGCATGAAAACCTCAATTACATTTGATGTTTGCATGCCTGAAAATGGAGAAAACATAAACATTATTTGGTCAGGTTTAATTTCAGGCAGAAACAAAAAGGCACCATACCTGGGGAAGCGGACTTCTGGTGGCAGTAAAGTTGTTATGATCAGACTACCTACTTCACCTGCACCAAAGATTCGGGACAGTAAGTTTAGTAACACTGCTGTCACTAAAAGAGGATCTGTGAGCTATTAGCTAATATTTGGCACAGTTATCTTTCTCAACAGTAACTGTGATTGTGACTTTCAACTTTTTCCAGACTCCAGATGTCAGTGAGAACAGAAAGATCTATTCTCTCTGGTCTTCTAAGCAACTACCACCTTGTCTTCTCTGTTGCATAAAGGATATAATCACAGCCTAGCACACAGCTGTTGCTCTTGAGATTCCTGTCTAATGCTGAGAAGCCTTAATCTGGCTGTAGATCCTACAGAAGAGTGAATTTCATAAAAATAAAAGGTATCAAGTCTAACTAAAATTAGGATTGCATTTACAGAGGTGCAAATACATTGAAATATTTCAATCTTATTTCAAAATCTTAAATTTAACTGGGTTACTCTATCCCAGTAGTAGGATACCCAAATTACTCATTATGTTCCTCAACATACTAGGAAGGTTTTCTTAATCAGAAAATTGCCTTCAGTAGAAATAATGGCTAGATAATGGACAAAAAGTATACAATCATTCTATATGCATATTTCAGAATTTTTTTCTGAAAAAGAAATCTTACTAATAGGGTATACTGTGAGCAGGATTTAGAGAAGCAAATTACCCCAGAGGAATGGGCTTTGATGTGGAAAAGAAGATCAATCACCTCAATCTGTAGTACACTAAAAGAAAATTTATTGAAGATATAGTTTCACTTCACACGAGTCAGAGAAAGAATATTAGAGAAATTGAGGTGAGAAGGAGTTTAATGGGTTTTGCAGGCATAACCTAATGCAGAGATACCTGGACAGTATCTGAAATCAAGCAGTAGAGATTGCCACATAAGGTTGTCCTTGTTCTTTCTAGTAAAACAGTTGTACTTGACTGCAGATTGTTTTTCATTTGCCAGAAGCCGCTACAATACTGGATAGTTTATCATTAAGAATGAAGAAAAATAATCTCACAGAGGAACAGCTCCAGAAAATAAGGGTCATGGGGAAAATTTAAATCCATCATTTGTATATTTAGAAATGTACAAGAGATAATATGAATCTAGTTTTTCACAAGATAGTTTTAATTTAATAGATCTCAGAAATTAAATCACTCAAGCTGCTAGCATTCTATGTGGTGTAGGAGACTTACTGAATCAAGTGACCAAATACCAAAAGCATACTGTACTACTAAATATTTTGAAATAAAAGCAAATCAAAATATGAACTTTTAGTAATGATTTTGTTAATATTCATTCAGCAGTGTTCTATAACTTCATTTGATATTCTAAATAGTTATGAAAAAGCCATTTATCTTTGGGGAAAAAAAAGTTATATAAAATGTTAGCTTTTTTCTGAACTAATCTCCTTTTTGAGATGAAAATTTGCCTGGTTAAATATTTTCAGTCATGAAAAAGTCTCAAATCTCTAAAGAAGAAAAAAAGACTTATAAGCCTGTAAGAGGACACTGCAATAAAGAGGACTAAGAATAATAAGAGGAACAAAAACCACAGAGAAATATGAATCTCTTTGTCTTGCTGTTGTTATTGAAGTACTTACATTTTGTATTTCACCTGGATTTCAGCTTTTTAGTTGATATTTATTACGAAACTGACGCAGTGGGAAGACACTTCATGGTCAAATAACAATAATTTGCATGTAAGTCTTGCATTCTATGTTTCTATAATTCTATAATCATATTCTATGATTATTATTTTATGCTTCTATGATTCTAAGATTTATTTTGTGTCAAAACTTCTCCATGTTACATCAGTGCTCATGTGAAGAAACGTTTTAATTTTAGTGGTGTTAATTTTAATTTATGTTGGTGTATCATTTTATTCAAGATTTTTATGAGTTTGTATGGGATATAAATGGCAGCAGATTTGGTCAATAGCCTCTTATTTTTAGTATAATACACTACCTTCATACCTAGCATTCAACTGTAATGATTTTTAGAAGGACGCACCTAAACAGAAAGCATTGTAAAATTCCTTTCCCTTCAATTCATTACCCTGATGTCTTGAATATACTTATTTTAGACTCCAGCTAGTATTTTTCGTATGTCGCTCACTTTAGAAAACAGCTGAAGATGGGAGGGCAAAACAAGGAAAAATAAGCATTTCTTTTCCGAAGAAAAGAAATTGCAGGAAAGACAGGAAGAAATTGTTCTTTTCCTAGGTAGTTGTTTACTATCTCTTGCTGACAGCACAGCATATTGCTAAGGTTACAGTTTAGAATGGAGTTTGTCCCTTTTTTAAGGGACAAAATAATAATAAATTAAAATCATAAAAATAGAATTTTTAATGGATGTGGGCAGCCTTGGTTTGTCTTGCTTAGGAGTGGTGGTTTTCCACTTCATCCCACAGTTTTATACTGCCTGTGTCATCGTTTTAGACCCAAGAAATAATTAGTCCTGGAAAACATTTTTTTTCTTCTTTTCCTTTTTTTTTTTTTTTTTTATTTTATTTTTTTTTATTTCACAGGAGCTGACATAATTAATTTAAGAATAAAAATGTCTCCAGTTAGGTTCCCACACTAAGAGTGTCACAAATTATGTGGATTCACCAAATTGGTGGCTGTCAGCAAACGGCTGAGAATTGCCAGATTCAGTTAAACACTTTGTCTCGGATAACATCCTCCCATGGAAAAAAGTCATGGGATGGCCAAAATTTAGGCAGCATGATCTGCAGGCTTGAGCCACAGTTTCCACCGCATCATGTGATGAGGAATGTGGGGGAGGGGTCCGGACACCCACAGAGCCAGCAGGGATCGAAACCTTATGAACCCATAGGGACTTCTATGGGATGTTTTTCCTGTGGATTCATAGACCTTGAGGCATGCTGCTTGGAAAAGCATCTCACCCGCACATAGGCGCAGACTGTGCCCATGTGTTGTCCCCAGCTGGTTATCCCCTAAGTTTTCAAACGTGCCTTGGGGGAATTTACAGGTGCAAAGTGGGAATTGTGCAAAGCACTTGTGCCAATGTCAACAGTAGCTATGTGAAGACAATGCCTGTGGCTTACAGCGAGGAGAAACATTTCTCCATTCTAGCAATGCCTTCTCCCTGAATAGTTGCACTCTCTCAAAACCTAAAGACCTCCGTAAGCAGCTTGCATGCAGTGCCTTTCATGGGACGAAAGGGATATATAAGACAATGTTATTTCATCCCTCCCTCCTCCTGTCAACATTTGGACCAAAAGATTAGATTTTTTTCTCCTTTCAACCCCTCCATGGGAGGAGTTGGGGGAGACTGCACAGTTATTTATCATGCGTGACTCACAGTCCTCTATGTATGGTTAGAAATTCTTCTCGCAGCATGAGTTTTCCAAAGGCTGCCTGGAAATGAAAGGATGCAGCTTTCTTTTAATTATTCTGGATCATTCCTCCCAGCTTAATGCAGAATTTTATTCTTGTCTTGTCAAGGACATCAATACACAGTTCAAGGTTTGGGGGAGGGAGGGTGGTGAAGAAAGTAATGAAAGATGTTTGTTCTCTTCTTTAGAAGATAAAATAGGAATCTGCAAATGAAAGTTTATCAGAGTTAATGCGCTGAAATAATTTTACATTGCCTAAGAAAGTAAAGCTTCTCAGTAGTGATGTATTGGATATGCATATTCTGAAAGAAAAATAGATCTACAATATCAGCAGATCATTAATAACACTTCTAAACATTATTTCTGTTTGCTGTATGTGTCTGTGATTGATCACTCTCTTACAGATGTGCTGCTACTTCCCTCTCTGATTCTGCTGTCTACAACAGGAAGATTCAGACTGCAGGAATAAATAAAGATGTTTCTTTAAATTAGAACCCAAAGAAAGAAAGAAGTTGCTAGGGGGAGAGATTCTTAACCCACTCCCCAGCCAGGAAAAAACATTTCCAGCAAAAAATTATTCCCAGTCCAGCCAAGTACAAAGTTCTTAATTTAAGAAACCAAGGAGAACCACAATCTCTCTTTTCCTCTCTCTCTCCCACCTCTCTTTATTTTTTTTTCCTTTTTCTTTTTTTTCTTCCCTTTTATCTGGCAAAATAGTTGGAGTTCTAACTGGCTCCTCTTTCTTTGTTAGTGTGTCTAATTCACTAATGGCAAGTATTGTCAAGTGTGCCTCCACTGTACTATAAATGTTAAAAAAAAACCTAACGTTTTCAGGTGAAATTTTCTCATATTTATGAATTTTTGAATCTGTAATCATAAGTGTATGCCAGTTCCTCATAAAGTTCATGGAAGCAGGATCCAACCCTTAAGTTCAGTGCAGTAAGCAGTATTGATTTCTGTTGAATCACCCTTATTTTACACAACACTAATAGACAAAACCCAGCCCAGTGTCTGAACATTTTCTAAAAGTTATGCTAATTGGAAATGCCAAATAAAGTTATCAACAGTTATCCAGTTAAAGCAGGCAAGATCAAATAAATAAATAAGATTAAAGTTCTACTGTCTGTTATTAGCAGACTAGCAGAACAGAACTGAGAAATTAATCAGCCTTAGACAGAAGGTTGATAAGGTCTTCCTATAGCCAGGCTGGAATTCAGCTCTTGCTTTGCATCAACACAGTCATTAGAATAGAAGCTCCTTTAAGTATAACAGTCCCTGAATTTTTGTAACTTAAAGATATATAACTTTCAATGTTAATTGGACAGAAATAATTCTTGTCATTGCCTCTGAATGACAGTGTGCATGCATGCCAGTAGAGAGACTTTCTCCATGCAGTTTACCAGCAGTTGCAAGCAGTACTACTGTGAAGCCATGAGCACTGCCAAGCATTTTCAGTTAACAGTTGAAGAAGTGCAAGAATCTAAAATGTGCATAGTTTTACGTTCTGCTTCCTGTAGCACAGATGATACAGAATTCATAGCAGATGTTGAATATGCTATCAAAGTCACATGAAAGGGAAGAGACATTGATCTTTGACCTCTTAGCAGTGTCTTAGAAAATGTCACTGCTTTCCCATTGCTTTTTTACAGTCTACTTTTCTCTTCCACACAGGTTTGTTAGTTTTTTACATTAATAGATGCCATATTATAAAAATGACAGTGAGAAACATAGGAGGGACTTCAGTGAGGAGAATATACAGCATTCCAAGGCAATACCTGAAAGAAGAAACATTTACAGAAGTCTGCGCCTGTCAATTTGTGTCAGTCTTACACAGTTAATAAAAATCCCTCTGCAACCAACCTTCTTTCATAGTTTCAGATCATGGACCATTAAAGTCAATACGAACTTTGCCATTTCTTTCATTGAGGATCAAGCTTTGAATGCCTACATCACATTTTCCATATTGTCTATTTTTCTTCTAAACTAATAAACTGAGTTTATAATGAATGCACTTAAAAAGTCAGCATTTAATCACAGGTGAGAATTAAACACTATTTATGCGTAAAGAACACTGCAGTATATAAGATACTCATATATAACGTGCTTCTTTTTCTTGAGACATACACTATAACTGAAAGAACATTACTGAAAATAACGTACTTTAGTCTTTTGCAAAAAACTTAGGAATGACTATGATCTTCCAAACCTAATTTGAAAAATGAAGAATGGGTCTTGATAGAAGATACACTGATTATAAACATGGATTTTTACTTAAGTTTTAGCAGAACTGGATAGCATTCATTGTATCCAAAGGCCTGGAAAAACAACCTTTAACCACAATAAAAAAATTGAAGCTATGAATAAACCACCAGAAATATTTCTGAAAACTGAAAGGAAAGAAGTAAATGGCCATTAAAACTCATCCCTAAAGCTGTTGATGATGAAGGAAAAACTGTGTAGGCTACAGGAACAAATACTGCACCCAGGGAGACAAAATAGCGATGCGTTATTCCATGAAAGAATTCACTGGTATCCCAGAAAAATTTGATTTTACAACCAAATTTCAAAACCTTTTAACATAATTTCTGTTCATTGAATTAAACTTAAGAACTGCAATCTACTTTGTAATTTCAACAGTTAGTTTACAATTTGCAATTTCAAAATGTTACCACAATGCCACAATGTACCTACCCCATGCAGGACTTTCTGCATAAAATTATTGGAATTTTCAAGTTTTAAGCCAGGAAATACGAATTGTACTTCATAGAATAAGTGCTCTTCTAAAATTTCAGAAAAAAAAAGATGAATGCTTAGTTAGCAATCTACTGGCATTCTATAAATTTTATTCAATTCTAGTTTCTTGCAAGAAAACCCGGTCTAAATTTCTGAGCACTTTTAAGGCTGTTGGAAGAGTATCCAGCAACTGAACCCCACAAGATGATGATTTCTCTGAATCTAATTTGTGACCAGAATACTGTTTGGAAACTTAGAACTTGGGAAAGTCTGAAGAACTGAACTTTCAAATGCCCAATCGAAGGATACAGAAATTCGGCACCAGATAAAAAAGCATAAAGAAAAAAAGGAAAATTGAAGATCTTTAAGATCTTCTTGAAGAATGATCTTCTACTCAGTGATCCCAGGCATGTCAACTGCAACTTGAATATTGCAGGACCCCTTGTATCCTTGATTGCTGTAGGTCCAGAAAATGACTTGCTATGAAGCAGTCTGAAAGCCAAAGCTATTTCTGAATTTATTATAATATAGGGCTAAATAGTAATCCTATGGAAAAAGCCTTGATCTTTTTTTCTAATTTGCATCTTTTAAGAGGTATATTCTGAAAATTTTAATAGTAGAAAAGTATAGGAGTTATAGGAGTTATAGTTCTAGTTATATATAGGAGTTATAGTAGTAAAAGTGTTTGTAATAGAAAAACACTGCAGAAGTACATGTTATATCTGATATGCTATTCCTTTGGCACTGCTGTAAACAGTACTTTTCCTTCATAACCCCATATCACTCAAAATAAAATGAATGGGGGCCATTTGACTCAATCACTGTTAAACAGGATCTGAATCAGAAATGCATTCTATTTGACAGCCAATGGCAAAAAAAAACAACCAACCAAAAAAAAAAAAAAAAAACCCCACCAAAATACAGAAGGAAAAAATGAAACAAGCAGAAACTCCAAGCACTTTTAGGGTACATTCCATTCTCTTCTAAAACTAATAACTAAAAGAGATCAGTGAGTCATGCCTTAAAAATGCACAATTCTTTGTATTACATCAAAGAGGAATCTGGAGTGTCTGTATATGTATTTACAATATAAGTGTCTGCTGTGAAGTAATGAGTCCCACCAGACTTTTTGGATAGCTCGTATATTTCATTAATGCTGTGGCAGATAAACCAAGAAGTCTATGTTTTATGGGAGAAGCTATTGAAGACCTCATGCCTTACTTTTGCAAAACCCGAAAGCTACAGATGCAGATGAACCCACATCTACATCTCTCTGAAAGTATTCAGCAATCTCCGGAAGTATAAGGAAACAGACTGAAGATCAATGAGGTCTGAGACTCCTGCATTGTCCTCTTATCCTTACTTAAAAGATAAACTTCAACTTTCTAAATATCTTTATTTTAAAAAGCAATCTGAAACTCTTTTTTCTTGTTCGGCCTCTAATCTGAACTCCTATTCTTGCATGCAGAATTCTTCACAGAGGAAGGTAACAGTACAGTGCAGTCAGTAGGTAGCCTAGGTGGAGTAGAGTAGGAGTGGCACCAGTGCAGGCAATTGTTGCAGCTTATAGTGAGAAACAGAATTATGATTATACTCAAAGTAGATCAGGAAAGCAACCTGAATTCCACAGATGACAGTTGTGATGAAAATGCAAGACCGATATATTGCAATAACATCTTAAAGTTAAATTAAATGACCAATGCACTCAGAAACAATAGACTCAGGAGTTTACAAATGGACTCTGAATTCTGTCACTTCTTTTCCTAAGCACTTAAATTCACATACTCATAAAAATTTAAATCCTTTCTCTTCCATTGTTGTAGTTTTTAGCAAAATTTAAAAAAATGGATTGAAATAAAAATGTGCTGTGTACTTTTAATAAAACAATTCCTAAGCATGAGAAATGGGACTACAGCTGGCAAAAAGGAATTCTACTGATTTATTTCTTTGTCTGCCATATGAAGATAGGATGAGAAAATTGCGGCTGTTCAGCCTGGAGAAGAGAAGGCTGCTTGGAGACCTCATAGCAGCCTTCCAATATCTGAAGGGGGCTTATCGGCATGCTGGGGAGGGACTCTTCATTAGGGACTGTGGTGATAAGGCAAGGGGTAATGGGTTCAAACTTAAACAGGAGAAGTTTAGATTGGATATAAGGAAGAAATTATTTACTGTGAGGGTGGTGAGGCACTGGAATAGGTTGCCCAGGGAAGTTGTGAATGTTACATCCCTGGTGGTGGTCAAGGCTGGGTTAGATATAGCCTTGGGTGGCATGGTTTAGTGTGAGGTGCCCCTGCCCATGGCAGGGGGGCTGGAACTAGATGATCTTAAGGTCCTTTCCAACCCTAACTATTCTATGATTCTATGATATTGTTGTGGCATAATATTACTAATGTTCATGCTCAAATAGTATTATGCAAGACATCTTAAGTTGAAAGCTCACTATGACATTTGCAAATTCAATATTCATATTCACACTATTTAAATGCACTTCCTTATGAACCCCCTCACTAGCATGAGTAACTTTTCTGAAAGTGAAGCATCATATTAAATGTATTAGAAGCTTTGAAAACTAGAACATCAGTATTCTGCTGAAAATCACCCTTACTTTTTCTTCAAAAATAGATTATTCATATACAAGAGCATGACCTTTCATGTAAGTTTTTCATAATAAATTCAGTAGTTTTGAAATAAAATTACTTCTTCCACACTAATGTTTTACTGAATATGCATTTATAATTGCATGCATTCATAAAAGAACAATACGTTCTAGCATCTGGTTGTGACACAAATGAAATTCTAATCTTAAATTAGGTCAAAACATTTAAGAAAAGACTTCAGTGTGTGGAAGCTGATGCAGTAATTCCTATATGACTCATTCAAACCCTACCTTAAAAGGTAATGGTTATAACCATTCATAGTGAGAATGAGTCTTATCTGCTTTTCAGTGCTTTAGGAGTTTTGTGGCAATTATTTATCTTAATAAGATCCTTTTTATTCCAGTAGAATACTGATTAAGGACAAAGCCCTTAAAAAAGAGTATTGTTGTTTTCATAAGAGTGCAAAAGACACTTTTCCCCCTTTTTTACTCAAATTCACCTGTAAAAATAATGAAGATACTTATTTACCCTCATTTTTTTTTTTCTAAGAACTGTGTACTGTCTGAATATTTCAAAATGACAAATAGGACATTTTAAATTGTTATTGCAAACATCTTCAAATCCTGGGATATAGTTTAAAAGATTTTTGTTCCTTCTTAAGAAAAAAATAGAAAAATTCTAAGGATCTTAAAAATCCTCTGAAATGTGTTCTTCTGTGACTGTAGCTGCATTACCTGCAATGTTTTTTTGCCCCCAGTCTGTGCCTCAGCTGTCAGGGTAATTCCCCTGCTGATTTGCAGGATGCGGAAACTGCGAGTGGGCTTTCAAGCCCGCATCAGACAAAGTCAGCTGGGTGCACTCCAAACACATTGTCCTCTGTGTAACTGGTTTGCCTACCTGTCTGCCTTCAAGGGATTAGGAAGAGCACACACATGATCTGTTTAGCCAGCAGAGTCGAAGAGCTGGTAACCTGTGACTGAAAAGAAGCAATAAATTGCTGTGAGGCAGAGGGAGGAAAAGCCACAGCAGTTTATGCATTAGGAATGACTGCCTGCAAAGGGAAATCCATGCCCAGGACATAGGCTCCTAAATCAAAGTGGGATAATCAAAAACTAATATGCTGCAATTGGTTTCAGTGGGAACTGCCAAGCATGCAATTAAAACAGACTGCATACAAGAAGGGTGGACATAATTTTATCCGACATCAGCTGTCTAAATCTAGTCTGTATTAAATGCAACCTAAGCTGTCGGTGGTGTAAGTTACTCAGCTAGGCTTCTTCTACAGTCAAGGAAGAGAAACAGACAATCTTTCACTTTTTTTTTTTTTTTTTTTAACTCAGGCTGAATTTTCAACCTTAGGATGTAATTGTTCCCTTCTTTTTCTCTAGCACTATTGTCCATGTCAATCAGACTTTGATTTACCTAAGGGTTTTGTCTTCCTCAACCCAGCTTTCCACCATATCATGCAATAATTTATATCTTGGCTAAAATGATATAAGACACTGGTAGCAATGTAAGATCTAATCAAGAAGCCATTGAAAGTAATGAGAGGGTTTACAGGCATTAATGCAAACCCTATGTAATCAGCTATTATCTGACTGATGCACTGGAGCAGGTTGCCCAAAGAAGCTGTGGATGCTCCATCCCTGTCATTGTACAGGGCCAGATTGGACAGAGCCTTGGACAACACGGTTTAGGGTGAGGTGTCCCTGCCCATGTGTCATGGGTTCAGCAGCAGCAGCCATTTTTCTCCTTCTTGGCAGCTGGTGCAGCACTGTGGTTTTGATTTTTGGGCCTGGGAACAGCGCTGATAACACCAGTGTTTTCAGTTACTGCTG
>JARCZZ010001271.1:0-13992 GCA_030323915.1 Brotogeris chrysoptera | reverse complement strand
GCCATGCCTCCACACTAATGATTTGTGTTATACCTTAGTTATTAAACTGTTCTTATCTCAACCGGTGTGAGTTGCATTTTTTTTTTTTTTTTTCAATTCTCCCCCCCATTCCCCCAGGCAGGACTGGGTGAAGAAAAAAGAGGGGAGTGAGTGAGTGAGTAAAACTGCATGACTTGGAGTCTTAAACCACGACACCATGGCAGGGGGATTGGAACTAGATGATCTTAAGGTCCTTCGCTACCCAAACCACTCTATGGTTCTATGATATGTAAGGTACAGAAAACCAGTGAAAGTCAGTTTTCCTCAGGGTATTTTAGCATTGACAGCTGCACTTCTTTGTGCAACAAACATCTACAGATTACTCTTTTACTCAGTAGTTTCAGAAAAATCTAATTAAATACTGCGCATTGAGCTATTATTTATATATCAGTTTGGGAAGTTACTGCATTTTCCTAAATCACCTATAGTTTTGAATGGTGACTGCATAACCTTTTGATGAAAAATGTTCATGCTCTGGTCATAATATTAATATTTGTAATTTGGACAATCCAACACATCAATTAATCACTTACATATCCTTTTCATATCAATATCCAGAAGTGTTTTCCCAAAGTATGGATCCTGTACTTTTAGGCAAGACTAAACCATAAGCAGTGCCATTGTTTGATGAAAAATAGAAGCAAACAAATGAGCAAAACCAAAAGAAAAGCACTTTTAACAGGCTCTTGCTCAGATTCTGTTTCCTACAAAGATCAAATAAGAAGGCTTGGAAGAATGGATGGCATCTGAGCTGAAGATATAAACTATATTCTACCCTACTTCCTGTTTATTTTGAGCATGTCTTTACCATAATGAAAGACTAGTCTAGAAACACACTTAGAAGTAACAAAAACAATTATGAAATAACTTTCAGCATACACTGGAATAAAATCCTGGCTCTACTGAAATAAATACAGAACATCCATTAATGTCAACAAATCCAGGATTTCACTTTAGCAGTTTTAAGCTTAATCTTCCTTTATGGAGCTCTTAGGGGCCATTTATGTCCTATGGGTCTTTATCCATGTATCAAACAGCTTAATGGCTTTCAATTATGCTTACGATATTTGTTTTCAAAGTGAAAATGAAAAAGAAAAGGAGAATTCTGGGGAGCGAAAACCAAGTGATTCTTCCATGATGAAGAGAAGAGCCACGGAAATAATTGTGTCTTATAAACCAGCAGGGTTACTTGAAAAATTGGGGTGTGATTGGTGACATCCTTGATCCAATTATGAAGCGCAGACCTCAAGGACAGTATGACAGAGAGATCCAAGATGCAAAAGATTTATAGTTTCACCTGGCAGGTGCTTGTTGATATTTGAGACATGATAAACTACTCTGTTTTTGCTACTTCAGGCAATTATATACTATGTAGGTAATTTGGAAGGTTTGTGAGCTTTCCTATAAGTAGTTCAAAGATGATGACACCCGCAAAGGTGCTGATAAGAGAACAGTTTTGTTTCTTTATCATTTTCTTCTAGTACTTTGATCAAATTATTGTAATGTGTGTACATAAAGGCTTCTTTCACAGTCTAATATACTCTTCTTTCATATAGTCCAATATACTAGTGTTAATAAAGAATATGGCACTTTACAGGGAAAAGTAATATTCTTTATTATGACAAGTAATATAGTAGGAGAAAACACATAAAACCAATAGTTATTTCAATTTTCCTAATGCTACTAAATGGTCCAGTAAAAATGACTATTCTTATGCTAACACCATCCAAACTTACAGAACAATAATAAAGTAACATCTTTCATTGCTGAGGTTGGTTAAATAAAGGAAGTATTAAAAGAGAATTCCTAGCTTGTCAAGTGCTTTTGAAAAAAAAAAAAAGGTTGTGAGGTGTGTTTGAAACTTAGCTTAGTTGAAAAACTATAAAAATGGAAAAACAAATCTAACTTATTATAGCTTGATTTGAAAAAAATGTATTTTGAATTTATGTAAATGTCAATTTTTCTTTTTCAACATGTTGAAATAAAACATGCTGGTGTTTTTCTCAAGATTACTTTTTTTTAGTTAAATTTAAAAATATTTTTGCTCAGTCCTGGTTATTCACTACTTTTCAATACTTTTATCCCATATTACCTAAGGAAACATGTATCTACTCCAGAAATTTTAATTCAGAAGTCTACATCCTGATTGATATGAGTCAAATAACAGCCTGTTTAAGTTTAGATATATGAGTCACCTGAGTCAGAAATTTGGTCACTTGCTGTAGTTTCTCCTCTAGAATATGGAAACATCATAGTGGACATTAAATAAGCTAAACCACTGTTTGGGACACCTTCATCTCTGCATGGGTAGTTTGGGGAAATTTCATCAACTATAGTTTTAATTTACCTAAGTTAAATATCTGATAAATTGCAATTTGCAGAGTTTGGGGTCTGGTTTTTTTTTTTTTTTTTTGACAACATCTTTCCTCTTATTTGCTGATTTTGTAGGATGATATTTCTCTGTTCTGTGTACACTATTTCAATTCCACTTTATACGTTACATTAAAATAGTATTGAGCATTGTTATATATCTGGTTTTATACTGCTTCAGCAGTATATACAAACACAAAATTATATGAAGCTAACCAAATTTTGACTGTCTCGTAGGAGTTTGCATCAAAATATAATAACATTATTTCACTACTAATGAGGCAAACAAACCTTGACTATTTTCTCTCCAGATCAAGTTGTCTTCTTCAGCAACAGCCAAGGAGTGGCAGCCTTACACCTGCTCATATTAAATGGATTATGTGTCAAGTTATTAAAAATGTTTCTATTTACTTACCTTCTGCTGTTTTTAAGGCCTATATATATGTGTGTGTGCATAACAGCAGCTGAAAATTCTTAACATGGATTAATTTTTGTTTAAGGAATACATTATTCATTAACTTCATTCTTCTCTGCCATAATAACCAAGATACATGTCTGAAATGTAGTGGCTTTCAAAAGAGGAGTTGAACATAATTTACAGCACTAAGCCTGCCCTAGAAGCCAACTGTTTTTTTTTTTTTAATGTTCTAAAAGAACTTCCCTATTTCCCCTGTCGCTGTATAAATTCACATGAAACAGAAATAAAATGCTTGAGCTTTGATCCTGCTGCTGAGCCCATGTGGGCACTGCTGACCCAATTGCCAGATCATGGCCCAGTCGACTAAGCACAGGAAACAATGAACTGACTTAACACAGCAGGCTGTCACTGATCTCTGTGGGTGCTTTGCCTAAATAAAACTGGGCCCTGAAGAAAAAGAATTAGAGCTCTAAATTTGAAATAAAGATGCATGTCTGAGGCTGCTAATTGTTTTCTGGTTTCAATATTTGCAATGTATAATTTCTTTTTTTTTTTCCTTTTATTATTTTTTCTGTTTCTGCAGAAAGGAAAGAACAAAGGAAAAAAAAATACTTTTGTTTCAAGAGGAGGAGGCCATTCAATTTTCTGATGAATCATTTTTCTCATCTTGACTAATTATTTTCAATACATTGTACAATACTTATTTTAAGATGCAAAGAAGTAAACATCAGGGAGTAATACTGTGTAAGGATAGAATAGTATAAAACAATGATGAAATAGCAATTTATAATGACTAGGCCTAAGATTTAAGAGTTTGGACTCCTCTAAAATTTTTAATTATTCAATCTGCTAGCATTGTGTTTTCTGACCTTGTTTTTTCCAGTGCAACTTCTAAGCTTCATTTTACCGATTTACATGTATAAGAATAGTGGTATCAACATAATTAATTGACGCATACATTGAATATCAATAATTTTGATGGTAATATTTTAGAATGTTCTGAGACCATCTGATCAAAAGAAATTCTTCAGTGAGCAACCAATAGGTTTATTTATTCAATAAGATCTACTTGGGACAGTCTTACTCATTCTTTTCCTTTAGAAGTGATAAAGAATCACAAGAGGTAAGCTCAGTAGGATGTTTGATTTTTTGATGATACAATACAGTTAAACCCAGGAACTGAAACTAACGTTTCCTATTTTTCAAATAAGAAAAAAGTATTTCTTCAGAAAATCCCATCCCCTTTCCTTCCCAAAGCCTGTCATCTTTCTTCTGTTTCTGATTAAAGATATGGCCACAATTGTCCTTGTTAATGTTTTGGGTACTTCTGCTTACCTTTTAATTCTTCCCTCATTTTGTAAATGGGTATCTTAAACCTACAAGTCTGATTGAACGAAATAAAAATCTATGACACCTATGGACAAGTACAATGGTTTCCAAAGCCACATAGTTCATCTTCTCTGTTATTCTGTGTCATTCTATGATGGGGGCTGATACGAGAGTAAAAAAAAAGTAAAACAGATACACCTAGATATAGCCTTATCTTAGAGAAATGAAATATCTGTTTTGACTTCAGATTTGTGTGTGCTTAAATTGCGTACCTCTATCCCAAAACTTTTTTTAATTTTCTTAAACTTATCTCAAATTTTCTATGGAGTATAGCCCTTTTACACTAATGCTTTGACAGCTACACTCTTTTAAAAATAAGAGTCTGCATAGCTCTCTTGTATTGACTAAACTAAATCTGTATCATCATCACAGAGTATGTGGCTTAGACATAAAATGCTAAAAACCATAAAAATTTGGATATAAGCAAGAACACACATCTTGGTTTTAGCTGAGTGTGCTATAAATATAAAGCTAGCAAGACAGTATTGGGGAAAAAGACAAACAAAAACAGAGAAAGCTCCAACAAAACAAACCAAAGAACAACAAAGTGAAACAAACAAAAAGACTTCTACAAAATTTCAAGTACTTGTGAATCTCATCATTTCATCCAGGCCCAGCTCTGACTTGGAAATGATCCAGAAGACACTAATAATGTCATGTCCTGGTGATAAATTTACTTTAAAGGAACATTAGGAAAGTTTTTAATTTTTGCTTGATTAAAAAAATAGGGGGAAGTATCCTGTCATAGGTGTCTACTCTCTGTTAGCTAAATTTGTTCTTGCAGCACAGCAACTTCTAACATTAAAGCTTTAAGCAAGACTGGGAGAGTTGATTTTTCCCCTTAAGAAGACATCTCTTAGTTATAGCAGTGTTTTCATTAAGAAGTAAAATTTTTAATTCAGCATCTCCAGTTCAGTGGTCTGCCCTTGGCAATGTGACATAAGGGTCTTTGTGAAACGTATACCATCACATGTAAGCTGTGTTACCTAGTGGAAAAAACCACATTTCTTTTACACTTGTAGTGCAACCACATAAACTATGCTGTCTTTTAAATGGGGTTCTGGAAGTCAGCAAAGTGGAATAGAGATACAAATACATCTCACATTATGACAGCTTTGCCATTAGCTTTAGACAGCTCTGCTCACATAAGAAGACTGCATATTTGTTTGGTTTTGTATTGTTAAATATACTTTTTTATACAATAATAGAATTTATATTGGAATTGTAGAGGAATTTATAGAAGAGTATAGAGGAAGCCTAACCACGTAGTTTGGATTACATGATTAACTTGAAGATGTCTAATGTACGTCCAGCTTCTGGTTAGCAAGCAGGCTCTTCCAACTGAAATCTCCGTGTAGCAACAAGCTTGTTTAGCCTGGGAGTAAGAAAGTTAGAGAAGAAATAGAAAAAAATAATCATTGCAAATCACTGCTCAGGTCCACTGCTATGTAAATGAGAATTAAGGAATATTTGATCCAGAAGACTTCTAGAAAAATGACATATCCTGGGGAAAACGCAGACAGATATCACAAACAATTCTATTCAGTTCTATATGTGCTTTTACATATAATTAAATAATGCAAAAAAGTATATGCTCTATCTTATCACAGCAGCATTTCACTCAGAACCTTATTGCAGATAAATAATTCTCACCATCGCCAAGATGTAAATCAGCAGATCTCAGTGGGTAGCAATATGAAAAAACCCAAGAAACTCAGGAAATGCTTCTGTGGTTGTTTCACTCCATCACAAGTGGAAGCTGGCATCCAAAGGGAGCAATCTCACTTTTCTAATTGTTCCACTTGTGTTTTCCCAGTTTTCCCTTACTACTCCTATTTGCATTTTGAGACAGAAGAAAGAAGGATCCCATTAGGGAAAAAATAAAATAAATAAAAAATAAAGTAAAAAATAATAAAAAAAATTAAATAAAATAAAATAAATAAAAAAGGGGATTTCAGCAGAATCTGGTGTTGGATCTTCTTCCTCATACAGCTCTGTAAATGGTAGCACCACGAATGTGGCAAGACTTTCAACTTAACTGCCTATTTCCATCCATTAAAGATAAGAATTAAATCCCTAAAAAATGTAATCGTAGTGAATTGACCCCAGGTATCTGTAGGACAGCAGATGCAAAAGCTATGACTTGCTGAGTAATTTCACCATTTGAATATACCACAGGTATGTAATTTGCATGTTTTCTCATTAGAAGTTAATTTGATGTTTTTGTGCACTATATTGTTATACCACATGTGATGAGGAGCTTATTTTTGCTATCACGATTGCCTCCTCAAATGTAGATCACATATAAAGCTGGAAAAATGCATGAATTTTTTTTTATTACCTTTCATCTCAGCTTCAGTATGCTTGGTAATTGACAGAAAATGTTTTTGTCCTTCTTAAATTGCTATATTAATAGAGTAATTAAAGATTAATCTTTCACAAGCAGTCTTTTTTTTAAAAAAAAAAAGCATGGAGTTTCCTCTTGCAACTTTAGAAGTTTATCTTAAGCTAATGTGTGTATCTGTATTTTAATACGCGTGTTGGTCTGTTAGCAATTTCTGACATGGTAAGGCCATCAGATAGGAGGACAGGCTGACAATGGAGAAACATGTCCTAACTCGACAAGACTAATGATTTACTGAAAGGCTGGTATTTCACCTCGATTATTTTAAGTGTCATCTCTTTATACTAGAAAAACCCACTGAGGTCAGTTTTCTCAGACAGAATAGGCTATTACAAACAATGAAAAAAGCCAACAACAACAAAAATTGTGCAACACAGGCACTCTCCAGGTCATAACAGGGGAACACAATCCTAAAATTGGCCTTCTTAAACAGGTTATCAGTTTCAGAAAACCTGAAAGAAGAAACTCGCTACAGTGGAGATTAAAGGGATGTGTGTTCATGCTGTCATCTGAAACAAATGCATGGATTGCTATCAGATGACTCGTAGAACCTGCAATTTTTCACAGAACATGACATTGAACCATTTGCTATTGGCAGTGAAATATTAGAAACATTTACACTAAACTGAGGCAAAAATTGGTTTAGATTTTAAATAAATGCTTGTTCTTTTTGCAGTCTGCTTTAAGCAATATTAATGCTCCTGAACAACTGTTTAAGCAGCTACTTAGTTCACGTAATAAAATAGGACTCTAATATGTTGCTCTGAAAAATTGGTTTCCTCATCTTTACACAAAGAAAAAGCAGCAAAGAGATGGAAGAGAACTGATTTTATTAATTTTTTTCATTATTTTGTATTTCATGATATGGATAGAATTCATTTCATACTACTGTTGCCCCCTTACAGTGTCTAGGTACATAAGCATAAATATGAATTCGTGTCCATTTGTTCCATCTATGCAAGTAGCCAGCAAAAGGCCTTGGATAAAATAACTGAGCTGGATCACAGTTGCATGAAGGTACTGCTATATTATGTTGGCAATAAATAACTGCTACTAGGGAATGAAGAGAAGCCAGCAGAATAACTCCTGGAAGGACTTTGAGGAGCGCTTCTTTCTCAACTATTGCACAGCCATCCCTCAAAAAAAACCCAACCAAACAGTAGAATCCAGTTTTTCTTTGAAAACATAGGGAATATATGTGAAGGACTTCGGTTTTTTCTTTCTTTTTTTGCTTTCTTTTTAGTACTGCTGCCTTTTCAAGCCTCTAAGGAAATGCAGCTTTCATGCAACATACTTAAAGGGAAATTCAGGATCTGTTGTATTAGAAAAGATAAATTGAGGATGAATTAAAAAAAAAAGAAAAGAAAGGAAGAGAAAGAAACGTCCTGATTGAAAGACAGCCAAAGTCTATGGAGAAACTCCCAACTGATCCAGCAGATCTTTATAGCAGCCCAGGAACTTCCAAGAAAATGGAAGCTAAAAGTTGAAAGGGAACTGACAAATAAAGTGAGAGTAGAACAGAAATGAAGGGAGTGAAAATTAACAATAGATAAAAAAATAATGGTAAACAGATAAACATCTGAAAAGAAATCAATTTGCACTGCATGTCTGGCAAAACACAATAGTATTACTTCCATAGCATCTTTCTGTGGTTGTAAATCATGGTTTAGCCCCAGCCAGCTAAGCCCCACATAGCGGCTCACTCACTCCCCTCCCCGATGGGGTGAGGGAGAGAATCAGAAGGGTAAAAGTGAGAAAACTCATTAGTTGAGATAAAGACAGTTTTATAGGTTAACAAAAGCTAGGCACACAAGCAAAGCAAAAGAAGGAATTCACACCACTTGCCACGGTCAAACAGGTGTTCAGCAGTATTCAGGAAGGAAGTGGAGCTATATTACGCATAGCAGTTACTTGGGAAGATAAATGTCATCACCCTGAACATCTTCTCTTCCTGTTTCTTCTTCCCCCGGATTTATATGCTGAGCTTGATTTTGTATCGTGCAGAATATCTCTCGAATAACTTAGGGTCAGCCATCCTGGCTGTGTCCCCTCCCAACTTCGTGTGCACCCCCAGACTGTGCATTGGTGGCATAAGGAGAAAAAAAGCCCTCAACTCTGTGTAAACATTGTTCAGCCATAACTAAAACACCCCTGAATTATCAACACTGTTCTCAGAGCAAATCCAAAACATAGCCCCATATTAGCTAATATGAAGAAAATTGACTTAACTACCCCAGCCAAACTCATCACACTGTACTTTTCAATGTTTTCAGTAGGTGCATAAAACAATATATATTCACCCCTTTTTAGGGAAAAACATCTAGGTCACACAAAAAGATGTTTTTGTGGAAGGAAAAATAATACTGAGAGAGCTGTGATCTGGTAGAACACCAGCTCATCAGAAAAAGATTTAGAGACAAAGGCAATCTTTAAAGTTGCAGGATGATAATATTATCTGACAGAAGAAATACCTTTATGCCACAAAGTGAATTAAATTTCAAAGATTTCACATCTCTTTTTTCAATAAGTATTAACAGTTGCCTAGAAGAAATCCTAACCATTGAACTTCCTTCATTGTTCTAAAATAATATTTAAAAAGCATTTTTTTAATCTATGTCAAATTATATGGCTTGTTACAGCACACAAGATTTAAATGTCTTTTTAGCTTGGTTAACATTGCTGTGAATCTCTGCACAGAACAAATTTCACAACCAGTTCATAGTGAATTGATGATGTATTTGAAACCCCAAAATAAATTAGTGTTATAAATAATTCAAACTCTAGATTCAGATTAACTCCTGCAACTATGTTATTGTAAGTGAAGTTAATGTTGATGAGTTAGCACTTCTAGTAGTGCTAAAAACTGTAAGAAATGTTGGAACATAGAGTCCATATTATCTTGCATCTCTCATTAATACATCTGTGACGGTCAAGACAGAAATAAGGGTCAAGACACCCAAAGAAGTGGTGATAGATGGCTAACATATTTGTGCTATAAAAATATCCATCAGGGAGTTAGTTACGCTGGAAAACTGCATGTGTCGCAAATGTTTTTTATTATTATTATTCATGGGGAATGGATTAAAGCCCACAGTTTTCCCATGGCAGTGTCAGTATTACATGACAGCACATGCAGTAGTAGGATAAGAATGACCTTACATTTATGGGTGAAAAGTATCCTTTTTGCAGAGGACAAATGAAAGACTTATATGCCACTTAAATGTTCAAAAAAGACAGTAATGAATGCGTTTCATTCTATTTGTATTTCTATTTCTATATTCTACTGTAATGGTTCACAAACCTTTCATTTTAAGTTCTTTTTTTCTGCTTTACTGGGAAAGACCGTATTTGTTGTTGACAGTCTTTTTGCCTTGTAGTCGTTAGAATAAAAGAATGTACCAATACAGGGATAAAAAGATACGGAATTTAAGGCTATTATACACATGTTGCATTTAGAGCAGCAATTCATCCTTTCATGAAATGTTTTTTTAAATATCTAAGTACTAAAACTGTATGGAATATTGATCATAAAATTGACAAATGTGTTAATATTTTATAGGAGAAAGCTAATGTATCTTGCAAATGAAAACAGGATAAGCTGTCAGCTGCAGCTTTCATAGTTGCAACAGAAAGCTGGTTTTGCCTTTGGACCCTGCTGTTTGAAAGCTTAAATGTTTTACAGGCACAGACCATAGCTCCTTTCAGAACATACTATCACTCATTGTACTTAAGGAGATATTCCTCCAGCGTGTTCTGGATGAAGATCACAATACATATTTGCTTTCTGTTGCCATGTGTTGAATGCTTGTGGAAAATCTTAGCTCAAATATTTGTGAAGATGCCAGGTAAAAACTCCTGAAGGAAATCTGAAAGGTTTCATTCAGAATAAACAAGAAGCACAAAGATGGTTAAAGTACATCTAGCAATTGATTTATGAATCAGAATGTGGAGTTATAGAAAACAACATAAATCATTTATCACCCTATTATTATAGTAAGCACACAAAGGGTAATTGAGACTCTGTAAAGGACATGAATCAAGATCCCTGGCTGAAAAAGCTTACAATATAAATTTTAGAAGAGGCATTGTAAGTGATGATGAATAGCTTAAGGTGGTTGAGCAAGGTTTACATTTGGTTGATCACATTCTCACCCTATTTGGACACTGTAAGATTGTGATGTTCTTTTTACATATAAGGTACGAGTGATTTAAAGAAACTAATTCTTATTCTTCACTTATCTGTTGTGAAACATGGTGAATAAGTTAATTTTCCATAGACTTAAGTAAAATGAGCAGAGAAGCAACTTAGTTGTCAAAAATGGAAACTCGTAAAAAACATTTCCCCTTTGGCACAAAGGAGACTATGAAGAATATACTGCACTTGAAGGAAAACCACTCTCGAAAGCGACTAAACAACATTTTACTCCCTTTGGATTCCAAATATTTTATTTTATTATTATTGTATTTTTAATGTGAGACTTCTGGTGGGGGGAAACTTCTAGTGCAGCTGAAATCAAAGATAAGTTTCCCACTGTTTTCCATAGGGCCATGCATAACCACTGTGACCTTATTTTACTGTATATGCTGTACCATATGAGAATTTTTCCAAAACTTTCATGGATATTTCTTTCTTTAACTGTCCAAGGTTCCCCTTGTCTCCCAGTTCTTTGACACCATTATGGAGCAGCTGACCCTCACATCTTAGCATTCCTCCTGAAAGGAGCCCATAAAATATTGCAGACAGAGCCTTACAGAAGGAAGCACCAGAAAACCAAGAGACAGTAGTTAAGAAAAAAAAACCAACCCAAACAAAACCCAAACAAAACACATTGAGAGTTAATAAGTATCAGAACAGATCTCTGAGATTCTCCATCTATAGCAGTACTCAAAACTTAAGGAAATTTCTCTAGCGGTAAAGGTAACCATGCTTTGAACAGGACATTAGACTGGATGACCTCCAGAGGGTTTTTTATAGTCTATCTTTTTTCTATTTCAATGGTCATTAGATGGATTAGATATTCCTGATTAGAGAAGCTTAGATAAAGCATGCACCAAGCATTTAGGCTAGAAATAGGTCATAGGATGAGTGTTTATATGCAGCAGGCTAATCAAAAGACAAATTAAGTGCAGGTAATGAAGTACAAAGGAAAGTAAATTGAGTTGTTCCATTTTTGACAAAGTTATATTTAGTTTAGTTACTGGATCAGATACCCCCAAATATTCTTCATAAATATATATAAACAAATATCTGCTATGCACAATTAAGTATATTGTGGTGTTTTCTTGGCTTCAAGAATTGAATTACTAGCAGAAGTGTTATTTCCAGAAATTCTTTTTTATCTTAATATTAATCTCTAAAAGGCTTCTTGCACAGAGCATTAATCAGAGAATCCATACAAAATAAAAATAAAGATTAATTGAAGTTTAAAAGGAATTTCATATCAAGGGTTTATGAAGACATCAGTTTAACCTTTCTTACTAATGGAGTCAAGGAGTTGGTGCACTTGTGAGTAAATGTCAGTGTAAAACTCATGCAATTTTTCCTAGCATTTAAGGCCAATAAAATATTAAAAACTGCCATGCAGAAATAAGAATCACTGAAGACCTATTGCCCTGATAAATCCTATTAAATCTATCCAAAATGATTGACAGTATAATATAAAACGTTATTTTCTTCTCTATACAAGTAAGAGGTACAAAGTGTAATTCCAAAGTACTAAAAATATTCAATTATTAATTCTGACCCTGAGCAACTAGGAAGAAAAAACTAAATTTCCACTTTCATATTTTTAATAGACTTCTGATGTTGAAATCTTTAGGCTGGAAAATTATTACAAATTATTAGAGATAGAACACAAATAAAACTATGAATTTTAGACAAAGCCTAATTCCATTCTCACAGCTAAATTTTCTAATGTTTAAATTGAGGTCTTTGTTTTATAATACTGAGAATTATATAGGGCTCGAAATCCAGACCAGAACAAAAAATTTCCAGAATGCTTCTTTGAAAAAATATATCAAAACAATTCTATAGTTTCATAAAGTTTCAGATATTGTGTTAATGAGGTAAAAATGTTATTTTTAACACTTACTAAAAGAAAACAGGTCAAACCAATTGGCCAAAAAGATGGCTACAGACAGGGGCTAAAACTTTGAATTAGCAGTCACCCAACAAGTAACACTCATTTGAAGTAGTATGATGCTACAAAAGACATAGTTACACTTTGTTACTCTGTCAGACAAACATAATCTGTTCCACCACCTAGCATCATGCAGAGACATTAGCCCTGTTACCTGAGACTGAGATGATCCTGCTCTGGTAGCCCTGCTGTTTTAAGTCAATTGCTTCCAAGACCTCAGCTGGTGTATCCATGTGATACTGTACTGCTCTACATTGAGCTACCAGGAAGCTCAGACATATCTGAGTGTTACTTGCTCACTTTAAAAATAACCTTCAAATGCTGATCTTACCTCTGTGCAGAAGAATTAAGGGCACACAGTTGGCTTTATCCTTAGCTACTTTGCCCAAGTGAAAATATGTCAGATGTTAAAAAAACAATACCAGCAACACAAAATGTGATTTTAAAATATACTTAAGAAATACCAGAGTTTTTTCAATGCAATGTTGATTATATGTATTATATATACAATAATTTTATAAATAATTATTGGAATCTGTCATTTAACTGATGTTTTCCTCTTCTGACAAGAGTGCTACAGCCTTCAGATGAAAGGCTGTGTGAATAATGACTGCATTTGCTGCTTTGTTCAAGGAGAGGAGAGGAAAGGAAGCTGTCTCAAACTAATTTATGTGAGCAAAGGATTAATGAAAATGCTAATAAATTACATAATGGCTTCAGGCTTGAGAAATGCAATGACTCTTGTTTCATAATGCACTGTTGAAGCCAGTTTTATGCAATATTCACATTTTTATTCAGCTCTATATCAAGTAGAATTCCAATATTTGACTGCTGAAGATAGCAAAGGTAATATGGGAAAATGTGCTGATTTTTACTTTTTTCTTTTTACTGTGGTGAAGTAATAAGACAATGCTGCATGCCATGTTGAAATTCTACCCTTAAGAAAGCAGTTTTCAACCAACAATTCTGCAGAAGAGACCAAATGTTACTCACTAAAAGCTAAGTGTCAAATGTAAAGTAAGAGGAAAAGAAAGTCTCAGTATAAAACACAGTTCATTTTCTAGGCATAACTCTAGTTTTGCAATATATGTAGTTTAAAGGAAACGTTTTTTTCTTTTTTTTTTCTTCATTTTTCCCCCCCCCCTCTTTTTAATTTGGTGTCATGGGTTCAGCAGCAGCAGTCATTTTTCTCCTTCTTGGTAGCTGGTGCAGCACTGTGGTTTTGATTTTTG